>JAMKCH010012066.1:0-81686 GCA_023653785.1 Ophioderma brevispina | reverse complement strand
TTTTTGGCTGTTTTTTTTTTGGTATTTTTAGTTGTTATTTTTAAAACTTGGTGGACATACTACCGTGTGTCTTAATTATATATAGTTCATCTCACCTTGTGGTATGCAAGAGTGCAATTCCATTCTCACAACTTGTCCGACTACGTCGTGTACGCAGTAACGACGACACATTCCAAGACCGAGCAACAGAGATGACGTCATTTTTCGAGGAACGGGACTATCCCAGATCTGTCACTTAGACATACTGCACTAGGACGAGGAATAAAAGAAGAAAGTCAGAGATCGATCGGGTGTGTGTGTGTGTGTGTGTGTGGGTTTGTGTGTTCGTGTGTGTGTGTGTGTGTGTGTGTGTGCGTGTGTGTGTGCTTTTGCTTGTAAATATACAAATTACAGCAGTGTCCGTTATTTTAAATGGCTTCTGTGAGAATAACGTAAAAAACACCCATTTTAAAAGTTTATCTGTTCAATAATAACAATTTTTACCATTTAATAACGTTTACATATTTAGTTTTGATATCTAAAACAAATAATTACTGATGCTTAAAATATGATTTCAGATCCCTCGGACTCGCCAACTTTTCTTAGTAATCCTGAAGCTGGCGAAACAGAGGTTCATCTGAAATGGACGGTAAGAACCACATTACTGTAATGCCATTATTTTTTCACACACACATAGAAATACAAAAATATAAAGCTGATTTCATTATTTTGTGCAAAGCTATAACTAAAGTATCAGTTTTAGTGTACATTGGCGCCATATTGGAAAACAAAATAACTGACACTCGATTTAAAAAAGCAATGTCATATTTATATAGATTGCCTTGGCCCTGAAAGGTGGTATAGACGCAAAGATCAAGCTCCTGTCCGTATTATTAACTGTGGTATGCTACATATGAGGCATTGAAAATAAGAATGACGGCCATTTTGAAAAATGGTTGCTACGGCGGCCACAGGACAAATTCCCCTTTTATTTGCAAGTCCTGTGAACTATAACACAAGAAATATAAATTAGTTCCGAAACTATTTTAACGGAGCAATATAAATGTTTGTATTAGGTTCCATCCGGAGACGATTGGATAAAATGTAGCCACGGCGTCAATGAATTCATTATTTTGTATCACCAATCAGAATCTGATGACGTAACAACCATACCTGTATCAAACTCATTACAAAACTACACAGTCGGTTCGCTGACTCCTTGCACAACATACATATTTTCCATTCGAGCAACCAACCTCAACTATGAGGGACCAGATAGTGAACCAATCAGTTCAACTACAAAATTTGCTCGTAAGTAACACTAGGATTTTTTCTGTAAAATAGTTAATGCTTTGAGAAAATAATAAAAAATTGTGTTTAAAAGTCTGTCTTGATCTTTCGTGATTGGACAAATATTACCAAAAGTACAAATCAAAAACAAAATAAAAATCTCGAATTTCATCGAAGGTAAAAGATAAAAAAAATCTACGATGCAACAAGCAGACTTGACCTTTATTATGGTATGGTCATCCGACTGCCAGTGTCAATAAAATAAGGCAAAAGTCAAAATTGGGGAAAAAAATAAGATCATGGCTAGCAGCAGTTATTTAAATATTTATATTTCAGCTCCAGGGATGACACCAAATATTGTAATAGAGACAACTTCTGCTTCTGAGCTAACTGTTAAATGGGAAGAGGTGCAAAGTAGCTGTGGAGACCCAAATTACATAGTGGAAAATCAGCTCATTAACTTTGATCAATGTAATGAAACTACTGGACCTGTAGAATCGCATACGACTGGGAAAAACGAAATGGTCTTAAAGAAATTGCAAGTGTACTCAACATATTATGTACGTGTTGTTGCAACATTAAACGGCATCAAAGGTCCCTATAACAGCAATACCGGTACCACTGACGAAGACGGTAGGTTTTGTTAAAACTCGTCGTACCACGCCTTTTCTTGTAACACACGGTCTTCACAAGGGGGTGGTTACCACCAACCCCCACCACCCCCTCGAGAATCTGTTATAAAGCACCCGATTTTGATACCAGTGGCTAGTTTGTCCTCCTCGTTCCATTGAGACCAATAATTAAGTTCCAACATACCTAGTATGCGTCATAATGCACCGCATCAAGTCCTCGAGTCGGCAAATTGGCATTTTCACAGAAAATAGGAGCGCGACAATTCACTTTTGCTGCTTATTTTCTAAAAATGTAGGAGGAAAAATCGGATTTTCATGTGGTTTCAGCTTCTACTTGATGTAAATTGGCTAGTTTTAACCCAAATATGGAGTTTTAGAGCCATACTTTGCATAATATTTTCAAAAATGCCACCATAAAATATCCTTGGTGGCCCCCCCCACCCCCACCCACCCATCGACTTTGACCAGGCGGGTGTGAAACTGTGTACAATGCCCATAGATAATTTCGAAATCGATAATGATAGCGCCACGTTTTTTGATAAGCTACATAATTATTGGTGCACAAACGTATTCATGACGTAAGCCGGGGGATGACGTAGCGTATTAGCGCCACGTACGACTGGCGAACTATAAGCTACAGATTTCATGCAGATCAGTGAGCAGTACGCATCCATTCTCTTGATCGAGTGTCCTATCCCGATTTATTTAGGATCCCTACTTTGCAATTAACGAAAGTTTTTGGCATTTTAGCGCACCGGAGCGAAGTTCACTAGGGGCGGGGTGGTAACCACCCCACCCCCACCCCTTGGTAAGACGAGGGTTAAGGGGTACTTTATTACCCCTGTGACTTGCTGTGCTTGCAAACTATTTTGACGGACAACATAACTCCTGTACAAAATTAATAAATATCTAGTTTTCTTTCTATTTCACCCCGTACATTTCATTATAATACATATCTGCGCCAGTGGCGTAACGGGCCTGCCCGCTCTGAGGGGGCAAATGTCCCCGCCTTGGGATATTTTCCCTCTCAGGGGGGTCAAAAGGCAATTTTTTTCCGGTCAGAGGGCTAAAAAACGGCTGATTTAGCATGGTGTTTGCAAATTTTTTCCCGGCCAAAGTCGTCAGGGGGAACTGTGCCCCCCATCCCCCCCGCCTGTTACGCCACTGATCTGCGCACAAATAGTAGGCCTTGTAACATGCCCATCAAAATGGTGCTCTAGCCCACTGGGCGTGGTTACTATATCAGTTTTAATTAAAGGCGAATTTTGTGACATCAACTTGAATTGTGAGATGTTTTCTTGTGATTTGTTTGGTCTCTCCTCTGGCTGTTATCTGTGATAACAACATGGGCTAGTGATCACAGAATGTAGTCAATTTTCATCGTTATTGACTAGAACTTTATCTCCTATCTTGAGTGTTTGTTGGGTCTTTATTTGTCTGCATACTCTTTCATTTTTATTTTTTTTGGGGGGGGGGGGGCTTTTTAGCTATAATTTCTTGTGTCTGTTAGAAGTTGTTGATTTCAATGCAGATAAGAGATGTGGTAAGGTGGTACGGATATTACGACCATTCAGAGCAGTTGCTAGGGCAATGCCTGTGGTACCATGAGGTTTGGCTCTATAGTTAATGAGAAAAGTCCAAAATCTCTGTTGTCAGGGTTGTCCTTCAGTTTCTGCTCTTTGTGCGACTTTCTTCAGAGTGCGCATGGACATTTCCGCTTCAGCGTTGCTTCCAGGTCATAACGAAAAGTGTAACATGTTGATGACAGAAGTTCAACCGAACTGCAAAGGGGCGTGGGCGTTGTATGTCTTAACGACTTCTGGAATTCCCTGTTCTGTGAATATCTTGTCTTCATCCACAACTAATAAGATATAGTAACCATACTGGAATGATCCACAAAAGTCTACGCTGACCTATTGCCATGGATGATCTGGTAATGGGTTCATTTGCAGTGGTGACCTTTGAACTTGGGGTGTCGTCACCTGATAAGGATGACACTGTTTAACCCTTCCCTGGATTTGGGAACCACGCTTCGGTGCGAAGCAGTGACTTGGTCTTTGTTGATCCCCGATGTTCGTGGTGCCTAAGCGGTATAACGTTCTCTACCAGTAATGCTGGAATGACGTTTTCACGTTTCAGAAATAATACATATTGTTTGTACGAAGATGTTGGATAACTATTTGTAGTGCTGTGTCATTCACTGTTGTGTTTTTGATGTCCTCTAGTTTTAGTGCATGTAGTCTTGGCTTTGCCTTTGGATCAGGATGTCTTGACTTGTAGTCAGCTGGTTTATTCTTGCCTGCACTTTTGATTTGATTCTTGCTAATGGGTTGACCTGGATTTTGTTGAAGATTGGGGTAAGAGATCCGTGGTCTGTGACTACAGTAAAACTTTTCCCATACGCATAGAGGTGTAGACGTTTTTCCGCCCATACTATGGCAAGAACTTCAATTTGGCTGCATCGAATCTCAATCGGTGTCAATGACCTGCTTACGACATTCTTGTGGTTACCGTCCCCATCGATCTGACACAGAATTGCAACCCATATCTCTGTAGAGCGATTGGATTTGTAGTAGGTCATGACAGTCTCACTGGATAATGCATACTTCAATCATTGGAGGACTGTTTCTTGTTCGTCTGTCCAAAGAAACGGTGTGTTCTTGATGGTGGGTCAGTAATTATGGTAGTCATATCTGGTATAAAGTTAGCACTGAAAGTAGCCATGCCAAGCTTGATGCAAAGCTTCGACTTTCTTGGAATTTTATTTTGCTTAAGACTAGGCCAAACAATTCAACGCGTGTTTTATTGAATTCACATTTGTCTCCAATCAGTCTGAGTCTTTTGTCTTTGAGTCTCTGCAGGCGTGTTCTCAGTGTGGTATTATGTTGTTCTTGTGTGTTTGAATATACCAGGATGACATTTAACACTCCCGATGTGTCATCTATTACTTGACGAATTGTGTTTTGAAATACCTCGGCAGCACTGCTGATACAAAAATTCAAAGGATTGTAACGTTTGAGATCAATGTGAGTAGCAAAGGTTGTAATATAGCAAGATTTAGGTTTGATATCTAGCTGATGATACCCTGATCAATTTTGAAAAAAATGAGCTCGGCGATCACTTCATTAGTGATTGAGGTGTCATGATGCTAACGCGCATGTCAACACACTAACGAACATCATTTGAATTATGGGATTTGGGTACCACAACTAGGCGAAAGACCCACGGCGTAAGACCTGTTGCATCTTCAATAATATCTTGGTCTCGTAAATCTCGCAATTTTTGCTCAATCTTTTTTCTGACCTGAAATGGGGTTTTTCTGGGTGTCTGAACTGCAGATTGAATTCTTTCATGGATAATGATATGCAGTTTCACACTAACATATTTCAGTTGCATGCCTACTCCTTGAGTTTTATCTTTGTCTACTGTTTATTATCTTGATGTGCAATAGGTTCAAGGCTGTTGATGTGCATTGAACAAGTAAAGACCTTCTACAACAGTATTGTCTTTCTGTCTGTCTGCTTCAAATGGTGCTTGAACTACACCAATGATTGGTATGGGGTCTGTGCTGTGACATGGTGTAAGACAGATGTCTGTTTGTTGCAGATTGATGTCTTGGTTTGTCCTTTCCTGTTGTATGTTCTGGTATGTTTTCTCATCTGTGATGTTCCATTTACACCCTGAGTCCTATATACATGTTGATTGGTGTATTATTCATCAACACTGATGTCATAAATATGTCATCATTCATCTTATACACTGATTGCTTAGTAGTATCAGTGCTATCTTTCAAGAAAAAAAGACCTGAAAATCATCATCTGAACTCTCTTCTAGTTTAGGTTTATTTGTTTCTTGTGCTTTTGCTTGGTTACTTCTCCCTGTGTTTATCTCTGCTGACCTTTGCTCCTGTATGCTTCTCCACTCTCTCTTCATCAGAAGCTCCAGTGTGTTTGTCTGTTTGTTTGTCATTTGATTGTGATCTAAAGTTGACCTTTCTCACATATGTATTTCCTGTGGCAAACTCTTTTAAAGTGGCTCAAAGTACAGTAGAAGGTACATTATTTGCCCTCTGTTGGGCATACACCAAGATGACGGTAAACACCATCACAAAATTAACATGCACATTTATACATGATGCAATAAATTAAAGAGAGCATTTTTTTACAACGGTAATTGTAGTGTTGGTCAGTACAATATTATCAGCGAAAGCCTTATTTAGGTTGATCATATCGCATATGGAAAATTAATTTGGAGATATGGAAGTATTGATTATTTCAAAACCTTAACAATTTCTTTTTAGAACCAACTTCTGCGCCTACAGATATTCAAAGCAATGCAGAAATACAGGGCCAAATAACATTCAGATGGAAGATACCACCTTGTGGTGAAAGACGGGGAAATATTTTGTCATATCTGTATATTTTTGGCAAGAACTTTGAATTATTTGAGGGCGAGGAACGTGAAGTGAACTCGACATCATTAACTCTGGATGGCTTAGACCATTACACAGTGTATGGCTTCCAAGTTGGAGCTAAGACTTCTTCGGGATCAGGACCTTTCAGTGACATAATGGAAACTCGAACTGCAGAATCAGGTACAGCATTTAAATAATTATACATAACAAAAAATAAGGCTGGGTATAATGTTTTTGATTGACACGAATCTTCTTCTTGTGTATGTTAGTGAACGAAAACATTAAAAGTAATTAAAATGCTACATCAATAAAGACAAGTGACGGCTTGTTTATGATCAGATACTGCAAGATTTTCTCTGCACTTAAACACCACTCACAACGTTGTCAGGCGCGCCATATTGTTTGATAGCTGATGTCCCTCATTCATATATAGAGGCAGTATGACATACTATTTATAAACACGGAGCATGACGTGGCTTTCAATGTAAACAAAACACAAAAAGAGTCCCCCTCTAAACAACTGTTCATGACTTCTTATGTTGGAGTTTTGTCAAAGTTATTACTAGTTAATGATATTGCTATGATTCTTAGGTAACTGTTTGGTGTGAAATTTAAGACATCCGTTACTTTCACGGCGACTGAGCCGCAGATAAAAGACAAAAGGCATTTTCAAAACTTACATAAGTGGCCTCATTAGATTCACCAACAGTTAACTTAAAAGTTCAATTCATGCAGAGAGACACGGGTTCTTACATGACTGGCTGCTATCCCTCAGCAGCGTCTTACCAGTCCCCATCATCCCATGTTAACTGATGTCACGGGTCATTTGACAAGTTTGGGCTACACCCCATAACAGAACAGTACCTAACTTTTAAGTTAACTGTTTTTCAATCAACTTAAGTGGAAAAATATCCTTTTGGGACTTTGAAAATGCCCTCTTTTAGTCTTTATCTGTGCTTAGTCAGCCGGAACTAACTATCCTCTAATTTTCACACAAAGATTAACCATATTCCATAAATAATATTAACTATCGTGACGTTGACAACTTCCGCATAAAAAATTAGAGCGTTTGTTTGAGGGGACATTATTTTTTGTGTTGTGTTTATAGCACGTGGTAATTATTTTAGGGCTCAGATTTCAAGTAGCCCGACTTACATTTATAGTTAATGTGTTCGGGCAAGTATTTAAAACAAAAGTGACGAAGACTCGTGCACTGATGAGTGGTCTGTGTGCAGACTAGTCTAACTGGACTGCCCTCCTAAGGACTCAATTGAAGAACTCTCGCGGTATACTGGGGTAGGGTGTTCCAATTTCGCACTGTCCTTGGAAAGAAGGAATGTCATGTGTAGTCCTTTGAAGACCTTGGTATGTGTATGCATGTGAGTTTTCACGACTAGGTTGGTTTTTGGAGGTTTGTAATACGAGTCTCTGAGGCAATCAATGGCACATGATGGTGGTGAATTTTATAAAACATCGACAGCCTTGCTAGTCTTCGACGCTCAGCTAGTGTTTGCCACTCTAGTTCTTAAGCATTGCGTCAACACTAGATGTGCGCTAGTAACGATGGAGGGTACACCTTGCTGCTCGACGTTTGACCATTTTGAACCGTTTTTATTAGTGTGAATGGTGCTTGGGTTCCCATACCGTGCTATGTATTCCCAAATATGTCTCACTAGGGATTTATAGTGGCCGTTGTTTACAACATTGGCATCTCGGATGTTGATGTTCCTACGTAGAAAGTTCAAGTGTTGTTTGCCTTCAAAGTAATAAGGTCAATGTGTTATATCCCAAAAACCCGGAAAAAATCTGCAGATATAGTTACCCCCAGGTATTTGATATGCTGCACATGTTTTGCTGTTGACCATGAAGAGTGTAAGTGGACTGGCAGTGGTTTCTTTTCCGGTATTGTGATAACCTCACCCTTGTCTGGGTGAAATTCCATCATCCACTGCTTTCCCATTGTGATAGGGAGTCAAGATCACTCTGAAGTAGTTGGGCCTCCTTCTCATTCTTGAAGTCTTTATATCATGGTATCATCACAAACAGGCGTGTCCTGTTGAAGGGTTTGTTAGGGAATTTTGGGCAAATCGTTCATGTAAAACAAAAATAAACAACACGCCCAGAACTGACCTTGTGGCACGCCTGAGATGACCGGGGTACTACTGGAAGAGACACCATAAGCACAACAGATTGTGTTCGTGCGCGCTGAGGAAGCTTCTGATCCAAGAATTGGTTTCGCCATCTATGCCGTACCATTTTAATTTCTCAATCAGTCTGTTATGTGTCCCACCTATCAAAGGCTTTTGATAAAATCCTGTACGCCACATCTGACTGATCTCTCTCCATCGGCATGGGTGTTTTGGCAACCTCTTGGATGAATTCCAGTAGTTGTGTTTCACCTGATCTCCTGTCCCCGGAAACGTGTTGCAGTGCATAGAAGATCTTATGTTGGTAGCAATGACATCATATTGGCTGCAGATGATGTGTTTCCATAATTTTGGAGACAATGCAGTTGAGGCTTATGGGCCGATAACTTGCAGGGTCATACTTTTGGCCTTTTTTAGAGATGGGCGTGACATTTGCGTGCTTCCAATCTTGGGCACACATCCCTCGTCATGATTTTCTGACCAGATTCTTGACATGGGCAGCAATAACATCAGCCAGTTCTTTCAGGACCCTTGGGCTAATATTGTCCGGGCCGGCGGCTTTTCCCTGGGCTCAGGTTTTTCAGCATTTTTAAAACACCAGTCACTGTGATTGATGTTGTTCATGGTGGGTTTACATGAAGGTGGGTGTCCGACACAGTCCGTCTCTTTGTAAACACTGATTGGAACGTCGGTTCAGTGCCTCTGCTTTGAGTTTGTCATCAGATATTAGTCTGTCATTCACCTTCAAGGATGTGACACCAGTGAAATCGGATTTTTGTGTTGATGAAAGTCAAATCGCGTCATTCCCTGTAAGATGTTTGGCAGATTTCCTGTGGGGTGACAACACTGCCAATAAAGTCCCAGTAGGCTTTGCGGAGATCTCTCTGCACTTCCTTTTTAAGTTGTTTGAAACCTTTTTTCATCACGCAGTCTCCCATATTTTTTTTACTAGCCTTAAAGGCTTTTATTGCGCTGCGGATCTTCCTTTTCATATTGTGACAATCCATGGTTATAGCCTCTTGTTTTTTTTGGCAACTCTATGGGGGATTGAAAAAACATTTTTTTATAATTCCCTTCCGTCAGGCCATCTTAGCAAACACCAAAGATCTTCTGCACTAGATGTTTATTCAGCCTTCACAATTTGTTCTGCAAGTCTCTCCGAGTGTTGACGGAACCATACCATTCAGCTTTCCTATACAAGGGTACCTGACGCGGAATTTGTTTCTTGCGTGAAGGCTTTATATCGAGTCGGTGTACCAATGTCGTGGTCACTGAATCCAACCGGGTATACATGAGTTCTATTTGATCTTGGCTAGGTCTATTAGTAATGATCAAATCCAGGGTGTTGTTAGCCGGGTTGGTTTGTTACAATTTGCTTAGGCCAAATCGTCCAGAATCTCCAAATCTCAATGAGATTGGGATAAGGTGTTCCTGGTTTAAGTGAACCCGATGCCCAATCCCATCCAGGAAAGTGAAGTCCACCACCCAGTAGTACACTGTTGTTAGGTTTATTAGTGAGACTACTCAGTGAAGATTCCAAGCTGTCACTGGTTCCACATCATCCAAGTTGGCACGATAGCATGCACCAATATACAGAGTCTTACACCCTGTGATGCTAAGTTTAACAACAGGTCTCGGATTAGGGGATCCAATTACCTTCACGGTTACTGAAGATCACTATTAATGGCTACCATTCACCTCCACCTCTAGCATCACGGTCACGTCTATGGACAGTGAATTGGGAGCTGAACTCCGCTTCGTGGATGCTGCTGTTGACCAAGTTTCGGTAGCAATTATGACATCAGGTTTAGTACTATCGCTGAGATTGTAGAACGGCCCCTTTCTTTTTTGTTAAGGATTGACATTTAACATTAACAATTCTTAGTGGGCGTGGCCCCAATGTGGGTTTTGGCCTAGTTTTTACTGGAGAAGAAGTTGCTCTGATGGATGATCCACATTTTGGGAATTCCCAGAATCGAACTGAGGTTCCTCATATCCTCGAGTGTGGCTGACACTGTTTTTAGTTTCGACACCGTGCAGGTCAAATAAGATGGAACTGTAATTAGGTCCGTCCACACCTGCAAGACAATCCAAAACGACACTGCTTGAGCCTAGGGCTTCGTATGACGATTCATGTATGTTTTGACAATGATATGATATCATACCTCACAGTCCTCACACATTATACCTCTGTCCTCCCTGTCCCAGGTATTTACATGCTCCACATAGGTAGGCAGTAATACATTGATTCATATCACATGATGGTGGGATTTCACAGTGCAGGCCCTTTTTTCTTGTTGGAACCTGGTTTGTGCGATGTCCCACAAGGGGCAAGGCCATAAAAGATTGATGTATGGTTTAGACATTTTGGTTACGTTTCCCATCAAACGAGATTAATTTTGGCAAAAGTGAACTGGTTTTAGTTGAAATACTAGTCCAGACAGGCTTGTTTGTATAACATACCAGCAGACAAACATATCTGGGGGTTTATGCACAGCTGTAGCTCCACATGAAACGCCAGGTGTCCCTTCCTTAACCTCAAAAAAATCATCAACGCTTACCTGGGTGATGACAGTAAAGCAAAAACCTTACCGGGAGTGTTGACATATTTGGTGACTTGAAGTTGTGGATGGTGACCATTTGATAAATGCATGATTCTTATCAGCAAACCGGTACAATGAAGATTGCATAATAACCTTCGGAGGGTTTATAGACTGATGTTTCCCTTGATACATCATGATGAAAGCTGTAGTCGAGTTGTAAAGTCGAGTTGCAAAATTTTGAAGCGTTGATAAAAATTACACAGTCTAAAATGGTCGCCGGGGAGATGAATTCGGCAGACTTTTATGGCGGGAGATGGTTGTTGCACAAATTTCACTAAGTCACAATGGCAAGAAACAGGTCAAAAACACCAAAATGTATCCCAAGACTGAACATCCAAATTGATAACAAGTTTAAAAGACGATAGAGCGGAGGAAACCATGAGCACAAAAGTTAAAAATTTTAAAAAGATTTTGGGAGCTCAGGAGAGACACGTCTGCACACGGCGACAACCACCCGTTTCAGCACTGTACCCAAATTGCCTCGTCTACAAGGTCACGGTTATTCCGTGACATGTTTGCTATGGTAGCTAGGACACTCTCTCATGGGGGACACTCAGGTTCTTCACACCGGCGTCAACTCTGACAAAAGAATTGGGCGCAATTGATTCAAACCTAGCTAATGTGTGCGCCAATTGGTCTCGCCTATCCCGCCTGGGGAGACCACCGCGGCGACTCTGGATTTTTGGCTTGTATCTAATCTACGCGTCACGTCACGTCGCGACGCGTCACGTCACGTAAAGTTACCTCGCTTTGGATGTTTCCCTCGTTAGTGAGTTATTTGTATTATAATTATGCTTTTTCTTCCTTGTATAGACTATGATTAATGGTTGGTTAGTGAAATATCAAGCTTTTTCCTCACAAACCGCGACGTGTGTTTTCCTTGGTTTACCGAACTTATTTTGAAACCAAATAGCCCGTCTCCCAGGCGCACACCACAAAACAATGACGTCCATTAAAATACACGTAAAAATATACAGCTTTTCCCTCTTTTTTGGCGTCCCTCGTGACAATTATGATTTCACAGGGAGTGAATAGGAAACTTTTTCAAAATATTTCTTTTTGAAGAATAAATTGCTTTTATCCGGGGCCCGGGCTCGAATATCAAAGTGACGGGGATGTGCAGCCGCAAATAAAACATGGGGTATTTCAGCCGATGAAAGTACAGACACAGAACCCGAGTTTCATTGCTTGAGATCCCAAAAAGAGATCAATCGTGAGACCATGAAAAAATGGGCGAACCACTGAAGGCATTGCATAAAATTGTCAATAATTCACTGTACAAATTAGTTCAGAAACAACTTGGAAGCGATTTCGGGGGACAATTCCAACATTCTATCAGTCAACAGGGCTTGTAAATGTGACATGAGGAGTTGTTTTATGGGTGGGGGGATACGAATTTTTCTCTCAAATTTGAATAGATCGGTTGTAGGCCACCTTCCAAGAACGTGTCAAAGGTTTATTGGACAAATAGAAGCAAAAGAAAACCGCCAACCTTGGATCTGAACTTGTCTGCTATCGTACTCGTTCCCCATAGAAATCCGTGGCTTTTGACTTTCTGTCGTGAACGACAGAAACTACTAAATCATCATCTTATTACTAAAGACGCGTATTCGTCTTTATTCACTTCAGGTGAGATCTATACATTGGAAAAGCATTCCAAATATGTCAAAACCGGGGTTCGAGAAAAATTTGGTGCGCTTCTTTCTGAAATCTCCTCATGTCTCTTTCATGAACTGATCATAATGATTGAAAAGGGGGCATTGGGTGACAGCAAAAAAAAGGATCTTTGCGTGAGAGTGCGTTGAAAAAAGAAGGGTCATTATGTGGCCACACCTGCCCGGCATCTATTATCAGCCGATTATCAGTTAACGGGAGTCCCCCCTCGGTCTAATATAGATCGGGCATACAAAAAGCGCCACCATATTTGAGCTACAATTTCTCACCGGGGGGGTGGGGGGGTAGGCCACTCATTTATTGAAAGTGACGGGGATGTGCGGAATGGGACTCGGTCTAATATCGATCGGCATACAAAAAGCGCCACCAACGTTTTGAGCCTACAATTTCTCCCGGGGGGGGGGGGGGGGGTGGTAGGGCACTCATATATTGAAAGTGGACGGAGGATGTGCGGATGGGATTTCAAAGTAGGGGCCATTAGGTGAGGAACGTTAAGGAACAAAGGCGGGCATGTGGTGAGGAGGATGCAAAAATGGGGGGCAATCAGTGAGCCTCTCACACTTGTGCAAAAAGGGGGTCATTCAGCAAATATGCTGATTCCATCAGTGAAAATGAGGGGCTTCTGTGAGAGCATAAAATACAAATTAAGGGGGTCATTCAGTGACATTTGAATAAAAACTGTGAGGCATCAAGTTAAGAGTAAAAAAAGGGGGGTCTTTCAGTGACAGGTTTTATAATAAAACAATATCTTTATTTAAACACCCGGTTAAAAATGTCAATAACAATGTATCCAACCTGTCCGTGTCAAAGTTATGCATACATGTTAAAATGATATAAAGCATATATAGAACTAAAGATTGGTTTAAAAACGACAATTAATTAAATCAAATTAATGGTGTGTCCCTCTTTCCCAAATAAAGGTGTGTCCCAGTGTTAAGGGAGCGGTCATTATTTATGCCGGGGGGGGGGGATGGAGGATTCAACTTTTTTCGGCAAAAATTTTCGCGTTCCCCCCCCTCGCTTCGTTCAAAAATTTCCGTTTCCCCCCTTGATCAGGGTAATTTCCCATTTAAAGGTTCAGTTCCCCACTCTCTCGTTGATGAAAAATTCATGTTCCCCCTTGCTTTACAAAAAAAGTTCGGGTTCTCCTCAAAATCCCCCAGTCCCCTGGCGTAAGAATGACCATCCCTAAATATTGGTAATAAGGCTTTAAATAAGTTCCCTTAACAGAACAATGTTTTAAAGAGTGAGTATCAAGACTTGTTTTATTGACCAAGACTGATTTGTTTATGGTGTGGTGAAACTCGTCCATGCTGACCAATATTTTTAAAACTTGATATTTTTGCACATTCCTTTTAGACCAGCGGAGGAAGACCACTACCATCATACTCCGCAACGCGACGTAACGCGAAGCGACGCACGTGACGACTATATTAGATATAGCCGGATTTTTTCTTCCCCTATAGGTCCATTGCCTCGGTACGACTATGCTGTGAGCCTCATTAATCGATGTATGATTTTCATCATACACACACCATACATCACCATATCAACATTGCTTAGCAATTTATTATTCCCTTTATAGTAGAGGCCATATGCGATTCACCTTGAAAAAATTCTACATTATAACGAGACTTTTGTATATTCTCGTAGGCTATATGTAAATTATTATGAAAAAAAATTTGTCGGGCCTTTGGCCAGTGCGTTGGCAGCTATCAAGGTCAAAGGTCAATGACTGTATAAGGCATATCATGGATCATAACTCCTCAACCATTTGGTCTAAATCACATAAGAGGTGTCTAACCAAGGTTTTTGGGGGTAACAAACACAATTAAGCCTATAGGAAAAACGAATCAAAATGCCACCTTCATTGATTTTCAATAGTAATGTCACTATCTGCATAAAATTGGGGTACTTTAACTTCCTTCCTCCCCCTCAACCATTTAAAAAAGGTTTGGTTAAGGCCTCCTTTGATTTTTTTAGTTACAAGCCTCTTACCCTTTTGATTTTGGTACAGGAGGAATTGTATAAAGTCTCCCTCTTTCCATGGATATCAAAAAGTTCCCATCTACTTCCTCCCTTTGACGTCATAGTAATGTTTTATTGAAGTAATAAGCACGGGAAACTTGATTGTTTATACCAATAACCAATTTCATTTTGAGTTAAACATACAGTAATGTGGGTGATTTTTTGTGGGGTGATATAAAAGGAAAATCAAGTTTTGGCAACATAGCACAGGTATTAAGTGCATAAGCATATATTATTGATAGAAGTGGAAAAAGAAAAATATTAAAGGTGGCAACCATCCCCTTACTACAAAACTGAGTCTTGTCTACCACTACCAAAGGGAATAAGGTTGGCTCGTCGTGGACATTATTTGCGCTTAAAAAATGAAAGCAACTGATGGTCCCAAGATTAGAGGCAGCCATAAGTTCAAATTTATGTGTTTAGCTGGCCGGATAAAATCTTGTTGCTAGTGGACACCCCACCTTCCTCCCCCTGGAAGACGAAGGTTACCTCAACCTTGGTCAACGGCTCGAACTTTGCCACTCATATGCGGCACATGAGTGGCCAAATGAGAGGCAAGGAGTCCCATTCAGTCTGTGAACTATCAAACACCCTGACAAATGTGATGTTTTAAACAACCGGGACGACGGATTGCGTTTAAGTTGGGGTGGGAGGGGGGCCTCACCTCCAATCTCTTTGGGGCAGGCAGCCTGACATGCCTCCGTGGCTCATCACCACATGAACGTCCTCGAGTTGTTCGCAGTCTTTGCCTGAATGCGGGCCATGGCTCCGTGGTCGGAGGAAGGTAATTGTTGTCCCCTGCGACAATCTGAAAGTTAGTGACCAATATAAAACAAGGAGGGGTGTGTAATAAGTCCCAGCCTATGCAGGGAGAATCTTCGGCTATTCGGGTCGGTGCCGAGAGGGACATTGGGCTGATCGACTCCCGTGTTTTTCGGGAAAGTCGACAATGGTTTGCGGTGGAGTGACAGCTCTATTTGCAGTTTGCCGCGCAATCTTCTAGCTGGTGGACCGTCCACACGTGTATGTGTTCGCCTCAGTCATGAATGGTCAGATTGTGGCATATTAGTGGCCTACTCTTGGAACCGGGATCCCCGGGCACGTCAAACGGAAGACACCCATGGCAAAGCGGACCGGTCATGCCAGGATTGAATAGCCTATGATGATCATAGCTTTCTCAGGTTGCCATGATCCCAAACGTCCTAGAGTGGCTCTGTCTCCAGACTGACTGTACCTGCTGGTTGCCCATTTATGGCCACGGCAGCTGTTATTTCCCAGGCCTCTAGATCTGCTTGTAAGGGGAAAAGGTCCCATCTTCCAACGGGAGGGGACCTGGTAAGAGTCCTCCAGCCGACGCGTTCGTTCCCTGATTTTTTTTTTTTTTTTTGTGCACCACCCAGGTTCGCAAACCTGTCGATGCATTTTGCAGGGATGTACACTGAGGTGGGACTTTCTGACAGTGCCATGCCCACTCTGTTCAGCAATATTCACAGAGAATCTAGGATTACCATGCAATGTGTGCCGATAGAGAGTTGATCCATGCAATTTCTGCGACCGTCGACAAGGTTGGCAAATTTCCTCAAGGAAGTTCTTTCAGGAGTGGGTTTTTTAACTTGTCCTGACTGTCCGAAGATTCTTTTTTACCGACAGCCAACAGGCAGATCCGTAAAGTGCTCGGGTATGGCATGAGGGTTCTTTAAGTCCCTTCTTGTCCAATCTGGCGAAGGGTATGTTTACGGATGTCCCGGTTCGTGCTTTGTTCTGGAGCGGGATTTGCATTGGTCTTGCAATTCCTGGTGTCGGAACAGTTAAACAAACCAACAGCCTAGTCTTCTGGAACTTTCTAGTGGCTGTGGCTTGTGGGAGCAAGGGGTTCGGATATATACATGCCTTGTCTACCGACGAGGCCCAACGCTTTCTTGAGAGCAAGGAGATCTCTATTCTTCCACATGAGGCTTACTTGGATAAGTTCAGATTTTTTACCCCGAACCGATGTTTTTCTGCCACGTCGCACCTAGTTACAGACGGTTGGTACAGACAGGCTCGCGAAGCCTGCAGCAGGTACACAGAGCTAGCTGGATTCTGAAAGCACACAAAAACACCATGATTGGTTGCTGGATTCTGGTGTGGCATATGATGTTCGACCGCTCACGCTTCTCATGGGCATATATAAAGAGGACCTTCATCCCAGAACATTTTGGACAATGACGGTTGGAGTTCTACGTTCCACCTTCCAACAAGTCTATTTGATGCATGTGTTAGTCAAGTGGAGAGTGGTGTTGCCACCCAATCCCTCTGGCTGATCCACCTATCATCGTGACCCAGGAGCATAGGCGACTATGGGTGGGGAGTTTGACAGGGGTTGCGTTGGTGTTGTTGGACTACCTTCTGTGACCTTCTTCTGGCACAGATCAAGCCAACGTAGTTGTATTCTGTTGAAAAGTAAGGTTGTGGAAAGGACGCTAGCACTAGTACAGTGTATTCCCTCTCAGGAGTGAGAGGGCGATACACTTGAGTATGATACCTACCTTCCACGATCTTTATGGTGCTCACGCAATTGTATTCTCCACCTACACGAAGGTCGTTGGGAAGGTGTTGTCTAATTTGTTTTTTTTTTTTTTTTTTTGTTTGTGAGAGAAAATTGTGCGGAAGGAAGGCGATTACAGCGCCCTATTTGATGTGGTCCGTGATATTTAGTGCGTGCCATGTCCCGACGATTTCGGGAGTTTGGCTCATTTAGCAGTGGTATTGAGGTTTAAAAGTACCCAAAATAATAAAATTTTCTGAAAGGGTCGATCACAATGACCACATTAATCACACACAGGGCTCATCAGTTCGAGGATCTGTCATGAACAACATTCACTTCCTGATTTTGGACAATATATTGTAGCTGTTCTTATATTAAGTTCAAATATTGCTGTTTAATATTTGTACGACATGATGAACTGCTAATTTACGTTGCAGAGAAAGTTGTAACAATCGGATTAAAGTGCTTTCCTATGACTGAAAAGCAGTGGTGGGCTGTAGTTGTAAGCTAAAAATCTTTGTTTTTTTATTGACCCACCCCCAAAAATGGGTATAGACCAACCACTTTTTTTGCTTCTGGGCCAATGGCTGAGTCAGTTTGACCCACACCATGCCTTTAAGGTCTTGACCTTTGACCTTGAATATTTGACCGACGTAGCAACTAGAAGGCGGGACAAATATTTTTCCATAATAGTCTTAGAATCAGCCTACCAGATATACAAAATATTTTTATTATACTTTTACTCAGGTTATATAGGACATGTTTCACATTAAAGCCTCTACTATTACGGTCCTACCTCAATTTGTTATTCTCCCCCGCAAGAGAAGGTGGTTTAAAGTTTAACTTTTATATTGTTTTTGTGCAAAAAACTTTGGTGGACCAAGGACGAATCACCGCGCTGTGATGCATTTTAAGGAGTTGGCTTATTTTCACCAAGTGGTAATGAGGCTTTTGATGTGGTCCAATGAAAATATTTGTCCAGATTGGTTATCATCGATATCCACTGATTTTACAGTCTCTATTTTGGCTGTTTTATTATAGATTATGGTCCATATTTTGGGTATTTGATAATACGTGTAGAGACTGACGATTTGTCTAATTTTTGTTGAGGACACCTGAAATCAATTATGATTAAAAGGCCCTCTATGCTTAAGATAATGATGACTTTCCATTTGTAAGCCTCAGACTGGTTTTCAATTGTGTTTATGACCCAAAACATGGGTATAATTGCCAAAAAACCATCTTTTTGCTTCTAGGCAATTGGATGAGCATTTATAACACCATCATAGGCCGTATAAGGGTCGTTGACCTTTGACCTTGATTGTTGGTAATATATTCATATATAGGCCTATCAGAAAAAAAAGAGTCCTTTTATTAGATTTTTCAAGGTTGTATAGGACCATGTGTCATATTACCCTCTACTATAACAGGTCTTCCAGCGCGGTTTGCGAATGCGGTTTTGAAAATGAATACAATCTTGCAATTCCACATAGCCGGCACTATTTGCAGATGCGTGAGCAGCATCACCTTGTCGTTACTGGACATGAAAAACCTCCTATGTGCATTTAACCTTTGGAATCTAAACTTCTATGTGAAAATGGGCCCCCCATTTTAAAAAAACTCCAATAATGCAAATTACATTCGCATCTGAACTGTCCGCAACCAAAAATAAAATGCAATTGATATGAACGTGTTAGCTTACAACACAACTTCAGGATCGAATTGGCTTTAGTTTTTATCAGTTTTATCAATGTTAATTTCAGGGAACATACACGACACACTCTATGCACAGAAGTTTTGACTCCATATTGCAAAACTTGTATGACCTTTTTCTGGTAACAGAGTTACGGTTAATATTAAGACCGTAATTTAAATGTCAAAAGCCTACTGCAACGCCAGACCATTTAGATTGATTTCGCCATTGGCTTCTTTCGCCCTCTGTATGCTGAAGTTCAGTATACTGTAGCAGTACCAAAACGGTTAAACACTCTTGTTTTGATCAGCCGAAGACAAGAAAGACATGACTACACTGCATTGCCTCAATAACAAGGCATCAAAGCCAGAGACAAACTAATAATGCACCAGAAGCAACCGTACTAATCCCACCAGAGCTCCAAGCAGAACCTTGATGCTGCTAAGGCTGCACTTGATGATGCCCACACCGTGGTGCTTGAGGAGCATGTTAAGTCCAAGACTGAAGCACTTGACACCCAACATCTTGAAAACAAGGATGTTGCCTGCATGGGAGGCTCTGGGGAAGCTAACTGACATACACTCAGCAAAAAAAGAAAGCCCCCGTCTGATACTTTTTGACGTAACTCAAAAAGTATTTAATTTATTTTTATTATTCAAAAACTGATGGATGCGGAAATTTCTTACGCACAAAATGACAATTTACTTTTTCTCGAGAAGTAATTTAACCCTTTTTAGACCTTTGGGGTCGATTCCAAATTCTTGTTGGATCTACATCTATAGAGCTGGGAAAATTAAATACTATTACATTTTAAAATGAACTGGAATAAATACATCATCATCCTACGATTTTTACCTTAGTTTGGTAAATTTTGACTTTTTTGGCCCATTAAAAAGAATTGCGCCACTTCTGATGTCTACATCCACCCCAGGTGACACATGTGGTGGCAATGAATTTTTTCTACTTTTCTATCTATAATTTGGTGGCCAAAACTCTTCCGGGCTGACGTACTATGTTTGGTGCACTGCCCTGTCTGCGTGATAGTTGTAATTATTTTTTAGGGTTCTAACATAACGGACATCTCTCTCTCTCTCTCGGCCCTATTTTCCTGGTTTTAATGAAATGGATGAATGAACGATGAATGAATGAACGATGAATGAAATAATGAATGAATGAATGAATGAATCAATCAATCAATCAATCAATCAATAAATCAATTAATTTTTATGATTCCTTTTCCGTACTTTTCTACACTTTGATATGTTGTTTTTCGATAGTATCTTAGTACAATGTCGATATTTTTTCTGTTGCTTTTTTATGATATAACACTATTTTCACATTTTCATGGTATTTTTTCTGTAGTCCTGACGCGCACCACAACAACCAAATTTTCGGAATACGGTAACACCAACGTACGTTGAACTGTTCCACCCCCACCCAATTACACCCATAATGGCGTTATTAGATCATATCTATGCGCTTTCGGATAGATCCTGAGAATGACCTTGTGGAACGAAGGTGAGGGAGACGTCACTGACAAAGACGTTTTGAAGATCTCTTCATTTCACCTGTTATCGATTCCGAGTACAGGCTAAAACGTCGTTGGAGGAGGTCCGTTTAGTAACGACACGTGTGCCTTGCACCTTTCTCCATGATACCTATTTTGTCCAAGTCGTATGTTAATCTCAATGAACTAAAATATGGTTGTTCACTTCCGCCTACAAAGTTGCTTATTAATTACAAAATGATCCATCACAACAAAGTTAGTATAATCCATTGTGTATTTAAAAAAACAACCATGGTTTTTTGTAATATAAATGTCTTGATGCCAGATCTGATAGGTTTTGTAAGCGGGCGTCACTTTTCTCCGTTCCCATGGGATTGCAGCGTTCCGATATGACAAAAACATCATAAAAATAAGAAGTGGAGTTCGCTGCAATTTCACTGTCCATTTCACAATATTGCACAAATACAATGTTCAGAAGCTTTAAAGTCAGAATATTTAAGCCATTAAATTTGCTTAAGTTCACAAAATAAATCTGCAAAACTGGTTCTTCGGAAAAAAGAAGGGAGCTTGCTGGCCATGCAGGGGTATTTTGAGCAAATTACTTTTCAAACATTTATCACAAGTCTTTATTTCGCCATTGGAATGGGACAAAAGAGGTCAAGCTTCCTAAACTCTTTCTCTATTTCCCTTCCCCTTCTTTTTTTTTTTGGGGTGGGGGGGGGGGGGGGGTAATGCCACAGACCTTGTTATTTTCTTTTCATTGATACCACAATGGGTACCAACATACCTAATATGGCGTCCCAATGACGTCATAAAGCCGTGAGCCGGCAAAATTCGCATTTTACAGAATAGGAGGCGAAAATCCCTTTTGTGCTAAAAACGCTTCGAATGAGTGTTTTTCAGCTCAAATGTGGCAAATATAGACTCGGAGGGATGACAAAATATTTAACCTGGAAGCTTTTTTAGGAATCTTTTGCATTTTAAGCTACCGAGGAAAGTTTTATTAGGGGGTAAGACCGAGGGTTAATGATGGATTTACTTATTTTTCGCCCTAAAGGACGTATACAGGCTGATACAAAGGATGCAGTGACTGATATATTTGACACCGCGTGATTGTTATGGTGCTCCAAATTAATTTTAGATCTCCGTGGAATTACTCAAATAGACCCAGTTTTCAGGTGATATTATATTGATACGATAATATGTTAGTTTCGTGTTCCAGAAAATAATCCCTTTCTGATGATTTTTTTTCAATGAAATCTGTAGTCACATAATTTCAATTATATCCACTTACCCGCTACTCCCCGGGGGTGATTTTCAGTAGGCACCATTTTCCCACAATCACAATACACGTACCCACATGTAAATTTCTTGAGGTTACATTCGAGTAGCCACCCCGCTCGTCGTAAGAGGGGTAAGTTCCCTGTTAAAGCCCCTAAAGCAACTGTCCCGACCGTGGACTAATGGTGAAATGGATTAGTATATCTATCCATATTTTCCTTCCCATTTTTCCTCGTAAATAAATCTCCGAGGATTAAGTGACAGGAGGAATTTTAAGGATATAGATTTTCCTCCAAATTGGCACTTATCGACTGTAGACCACCTAACCGATAACCTCCGAATGTTTATTGGACAAGCCACGCGAAAGAAAACCGCAAACCTTGTTTTGAACTTGCCTGCTATCCTGATCGTCCTATAAGAACCATGCTTAGAATTTCTGTTCGTGCACGACAGAATTTACTAAATCATCATCTATTACATAAAAGCGGCGTATTTGGCTTATTCACTACAGTTTTGATATAATATATTGGAAAGCTTGGAAAGCATGCAAAATATGAAAAAAACCTGGGTTCGAAAAAAAATTGAGGGCCCTTCTCTCTGGAAATGTCCTCATGTCTCTTTAAGGACATATTTTAATAATAATACTGGAAAGACCAGTAACTCATGTGCTCATAATTCATTTCAGATCCTACAGAACCCAGACAGCTTAAAGTAACCAACACTTCCCTCTCAACCATTAAATTGAATGGAATGACCCTGAAGATCGCAATGGTATTCTCTTGCGCTATATTATTGACATTAGTGGTTCGTCCGTGGATTTCATCGTGGAAGACCAGATGGAAACGTCATATGTATACATTGTTACAAATTTAGAAGCTGAAACAGAGTATGTCTTGAAGGTAACCCAGTTAAGAACCTGCTCTCGTCTGTCACAAATAAAGTGGCAACATTTTAATTTTTTGGTTTATAGTTGAAGTTATGAAAAATAATATCCTAATGTATTACAGCTCAGGAAGTTTCCGTAACCGGACAAATCTGACACTTTTTTCTAACACACTTATGAATTCGGGAGCCCTTCACGGAATAAAGCACATGTTTATTCCGCTAAGGTTTCCGAAATCATAAGTGTGTCAGATAAAATGTGCGGAAACTGCCTTCAACGTACCACAGCACTATCCACTTGCTTTTCTTTGTTCGTGAATACAGGTCCGCGCTGTAACAGAGGGTCCAACAGCGGGCGCAGGTCCTTGGTGTGATCCAGTCAAAGCCATCACAAAGGATCCAGCAGACAATCCTAGTCCACAACCAAGTACATTAATAGAACTGTTATCGTTATTATGTGACCATAATTTTAGTTTACATTACTCATTGGAAAAATCGCTTTCTCTTGAATGTTGAAAAAGGAGCAGTTAAAGTGTAACCATAAATAACGTGTCCTTCATTGTTGCTTTCTTTCAGATGTTGTTGGAATAACAGTTGGTGTGTCACTATCTGTATTGTTGCTCATTAGTCTACTGCTAATATTTGTTATAGCAAAGTAAGTGTAGTGAAAATAATTGGATAAAGCGAAATTAATTAAAATAACAATTGGAAGGAACTGGATTGATAACATGAAAGAGCAATGATAACACCATCACTCACTCAGTGAGGGTATGCCGTGAAACTCTGAGTAACGGTTGCCTTTACAGAGGTCTATACTTTAACATTTTTCATTGCCCTCTCTTGTAATGGGATTGAGCACTTTTAATTCCAAAGATGGTCTAAAAATACACTGTTAGTATATATATCGTCGCTGGGCGGGAAAAACCTCATATGAAACTCCAGAGGTTAAATGCAAAATCACATATGTAAAAAGTGGGCCCACAGTGCTAAAACCTCATATATGCATTTTAGTCACACCGGGTTCTAGTTTAAATTTCAAGCAAAATATGATATCATATGGTAGTTTATTTCAGAATCTGGAGTCAATAATTATGTAAATATACTTAGAAAGGAAAACCGTGCAAGGCATTACAGCAAATTTTAGTTTTTGGTATCTCCCAAAAATTTTACATATGAGGTTTTGTCATGTTACCGTTTTTACTACATGTGACGTTTTGCTCTTAAAGGTCACATGCACATGAGGTTTTCCCGCCAAGCGACGATAAATATCGTCGGCCGCGTCACATACTGACGTATTTGCAAATACGCATTTCAAGAAAAACGGCTTTGAAGATTTTGCGATTTCAATTTGTCCATACTCTTAATTAAACATTTCAATTAAAATATTGTGCAAAATAACCAAAATAAGTTAAATTTCAAATATATTTAACTAATCAGCTTCCAGTTTATTTAGATATGCGAAAAGATGATGTTACATAAAATACGTCACTATGTAGTCACTGCGCAGTATAGATTTTCAACAAGTACGTCGTTATACGATGCGGACATTTTAACATTTTGTAAATACGTCATAATTAGTTAATTAATATTTTACTAATTAAGCCACTTTGAGATTTAAAATTTGGTGAATATGTAGAATAGTACAGAACAAACGTACACGCCAAATTTCTCCAAAAAGTCCAAAATGTCGAATACGTCACTATGTGAGCTTTATGTGAAAATGTGGTCTCCGTACAGATGACGGAGACTAACTGTGATCTGTTTTATTGAGTCGGGAGATGATGCTATGGATTGCGATATTTCCTTTAGAGTAAACTAAATGAATTGCACTTAAAATGCATTTAATAGGATAAGCGAAACTTTATGTCGTTGTATTGCCTTTTGTTTTTCTTTTGTCTGACCCCTTATGTCACCAGAAGACAAAGACGGAAAGCCAACACAAGCTCAGATGGAAATGAGACGCACACAACTGTGGATAACCCGTATTCCTCCAGTCTACATCCTCGTAAGTATTTTATTAAACACGTTCATGTAAAGACTAAATTCCTTTAAAGGTTTTATGTTTATATTAAATTGGTCCATAAACACAGGGCATTATCAGGAAAATACGTTTGCAAAGAGTTTTTAAAGAGTTGGATTTTTCATAGCTAAGGAATTGTAACTTAAAGCAAAGACCGTCTAAACCAAGATGCGACACTCTGCCTATTTTTATGTAACGGAAGTAGATACTCACCCGTGGATACTCATGGCGAAGGACGCCCATGTTGTGAGGTACACACGCCATGTCGTGAGGTACAGGGTGTCTCAGAAAGAACGCTACCCTCCAGAAACGGCACTTTTGTTACACGATTGTACACGTGTACACTGTGACATGGTGTATAGTTCAGTAGTATTTTGTTGTAACATTCTTACCAGGGAGCAGGTAATAAAGGGAAGGGGCACCTTTTCCCAAGAGAGTGTGCATCATGGACGCAGCCATTTTAAAATAGGGCGTCTGTTTCTTATCTCTTAATGTCATCATATAGGCGTAGCTTATTTTCGTATTCCATGCTTTGATATCAGGTAATAAAAACACTTCTGATCTAATTCGATTTTACACTCATAACATATGATTATGCGTGAATCACATTCTCTAAGAAGAAGGTGCTGGCGAGAAGGCGGTGCTGGCAATTTGCCAGCGCCGCCTTCTCTTGCTACAGAGTAAACCGTATATGCCGATTGATGCACTGTGACATGAGGCTCCGATATTTCATGTCTAATGAATGGGAAAATACGGTGATCGGAACTAGCAAAACGGTACTGTCAGCGGGACTGTCAGAGACGGGCAATATAAGAGTTCCATATGTGAATTCTGTGAATGTGAATTCTGCAACCTTATCCTGAGGTTTATTCCGTCAAGGCTGCAGAATTCGTGGAGGAGATGGCCATATGGAACTCTTTCCCAGATAACGTGATATACCGTAGGCCTATAGGTCTATTCGTTATTGCCAACAACCATAACAGGCTATTTCCCTTACGTATGTTCTTACTGCAAGAGTGCGTTAATTTACATCATTATGGTTGGTATTCTGAAAGGGAGACTAACTTTAGACCTGGGTTTAAACCAGGGTTAGTCCTACAAGAGGGGACCTTTTTTCATACAACATACTCTAAAAGTGTGTTGTAACGGGCGAGAAAATTCCTCATGGATGGAACAGCCCATCCATGAGGAATTTTCTCACCCGGCTACACCGGATGTTGATGCCGATTTTAATTCACTGTTACTATTCAGTCGGCATGTCTAGCTACCCCCCATGCATTTTTTCCCTCAGCCATTATAACGACAGTTACAGCATGCATAAATGCCAATAATTAATACTTAAGTTATAGGCTGGTATTCTGAAAGGGAGACTAACTTTAGACCTGGGTTTAAACCATGGTTAGTCCTACAAGAGGGGACCTTTTTCCTTTCAAAATACTATAAAAGTTAAATGTAACGGGTGAGAAAATTCCTCATGGATGGGCTGTTCCATCCATGAGGAATTTTCTCGCCCATTACAACACACTTTTAGAGTATGTTGTATGAAAAAAGGTCCCCTCTTGTAGGACTAACCCTGGTTTAAACCCAGGTCTAAAGTTAGTCTCCCTTTCAGAATACCAGCCTATAACTTAAGTATTAATTATTGGCATTTATGCATGCTGTAACTGTCGTTATAATGGCTGAGGGAAAAAATGCATGGGGGGTAGCTAGACATGCCAACTGAATAGTAACAGTGAATTAAAATCGGCATCAACATCCGGTGTAACCTGAGTGATAGTCTTTTTCAAAGACTTAACGGTACACGGTAAGATGACTTTCTTACACACATCGGACACTGACTTGGGCAATCCATAGAAAAGCGCCATGCGAATGGGAGTGCGGTCAAACAAATGTTATACTACCGTCTGGCGGCGTTGTTTTATGTTACTATTGGTTAAAGAAGGGTTCAGTTGACAGATAATCTTGGCACGAGCAAGACAGTTAGGTACAATCTCCCATTCTGATGATCACATAATACTCTGATTGACACATTGCGTTCCTTCGGCGATCCTGGTTGGAATACAATTTCAACTAAAAAAAAATAGTGCAAACATTTTTTGTTAATATGAGAGAATTTTGGTAGCAAATGCCAAAGCGTAGGGCCCACTAGGGCTAGAGAAGAAACCACAATTTGCCACGATATGTTAATATGTTTTGTTGTTTATTACTTTCAGAGAGTGACAATGTGTCCTCAGATCCTGTGACTGGTGATGGTCACCCATTGGAGAATCAAATGATGACTTACTCCTTGCCACCAAGTCATGATAAACCGAAACCTCAAATCAGCGTGAAGCCCATATCTTTACTGTAGTCCAGGTTGCAGAGTTGGAAAATGACAAAACACACGCGAAGACCCAAAATACCCCCTCACCTTCAAACCTGCCTTACAAGAAATGTTAAGGTAGGATAATTCTACTTCATATGTGAAAGGAAAGGAAAGACTATGCTCCGGGTATCTGGTGAAGATGGAATTGGGAAGATTCAGGTCTTTTTATGGTGACTCCTTTAGGGTTCCCTTTAAGTTAAATTTGGTTCCTTTAAGGGTAAAGTATAAGTCATCCTGTTTTTGGGTAATTTTGATGACCTTCACGTGTACCTTTTTGTAATAATGATATATTATTAATATTATGTTTTTCTGTTGTTTTCTCTAAGTAAGCAAACACAATTAGCGTCAACCTTTACCATGTCTTTTGGTATATTTCAAACAGTCACTTTCCAAGCTCAATTAAGCTCCTGGGATGTGTTACGCAAAGAAGAAAATTGTAAAAAGAACGATACACCAATATTATACAGGTCAGTTTTGTACATAAACTACAGATATAGGTATTCAAAGAAGGCGTGTAATGCTTGTGGGCAGCACATTATACTGATTGAACATAACTGCATCAACACGATGATGAAGGTTTGTCTATGTTTATTGTAAATTCAATCCACTCTAAGCGATTCTTCAAAATGAAAGCAATCGCGCCCCCATTCTTCTCAAAATCTTTTTTTGCATGTTCTATCGGGAAATGGTCTGTAATAAAGCAGCTGGCTTGGCGAGCTTAGCACGCGAATTTATCAGAAAATGCGGATATCTATGCATGTGTTTACTAAAAAAGTCGGGATCCGACTTTTATAACGTAACAAAACCAGTCGTAATGATATCTCAAGACCGCTTATTAAAACACTTTAGCGGTCTGTTGTTCACAAAGCAGGTAAGATAAGGTTGTTGGATTACTAATACTAGCAATTTAGAACAAAAGGCGGACTTTTGAGTTTGAAAAAAAAGTATTGATAGCTGCCTAACGTTCATCCTAATGGTGTGATAGTCAGTGATAATATACGAATTATATTTTAAACCCTTTCTGTTTGTAAACCAGATGTGGGCAGGTTTTGTTTTTACAAATGAAGGCAATCATAAGCGTTTCGTTCCCCAAAGTTTGTCACTGATCAATGTTTCTTCGTACATTCAACTTTTCAGGAAATTACAAATTAAATTTGTGAGTTTTAAGCAGGGCGCAGAGGGCATCAATTGTGACTGCAGTTTTGTGATTAAACACTCTAAAATAATTCATTCTGCCATTAGTAAATAACTCGATGTCCTAGACACCGTACATTTTTATGTGATGAATAGAGTTCAAACAGTGACGTACCAACCGGGGGGGCAAGTTGCCCCCTCTTGCTCGTAAAGCGGGACGATATGGATCAAAATGTGTACTTTTATCCCTCTTTTTGGGGGGGAAATTTCAACCAATTTCAGTCTAAATTTGGCCAAAATTAGGGTAAATTCGGCAATTTTCGCGCGAGAAGGAGAGAAAATCTTGTGATTTGCAATAATAAAACGAAACAGAAAATTGTTCCAAACTTGTCAAGCTCTAATATCTGCCACTTGTGCCGTTTAATGCGGTGTCTTTATACCCGTGCACTTCTTTTGCGATGCGAAAACTCAGTACGGTGAAAGTTTTTATGGCATATGATCATTAACCGTCGTCCAACCAAGGATTGTTTTTACTACATTAACAACCAACATGACCAAGGGGGGGGGGCTTATTTTTTGTAATTAAGAGACAAACTTCATCTTGTTTGCTATCAGTGTGTAGCAAATTATGTCCTTCAAATAAAGTGCAAACATATCAAGTTTTAACAATATAACGTCATATTGACGTCATAACTAAGAATTTAATTATAAAGTTATTTGTAAGCAAATCTAAAAAAGCAGTTTTCGACTGCTTTCGGCATTCAGGTAAGCAAAATGTGCATTTATTTGTCAATGATGGATGAAAACTAAGCATACACATTTTATTGCTCTAAAAATAAGAAAAAAATACAAATATTGTCAGTAAGTATGGAATTACAATTACATCATAGACCTTAGATCATACTCGTTTGCGTTTTTTTTTTGCGACAGGCCCCCTAGGCCCCTTGGTTGGACGAGGGTTAATGCCTTGTATCTTTATGTAGGGGACTATTCACTTAGAGAATGATAACATTATTAATACCAACAGTGCTGCAAATATTGAAAATTGAAAAAAAAAATCTTTTTAATGCAGATGACCATTCTCGTGTCATTTTGGAACCGTTGGACGGTGTCTCTGACTCGGATTACATAAATGCTTCATATATAGATGTAAGTACAGAACCTTATCTCAACCTAAAATCGAAACAATATATGCTTGCCGAAGGGGTGCCCAAATTCCCAAAGCCCCTAAAAACGTAAAAAAGAGGTCAAAATGCCCAAAAAATCTATATTTTGCAGGCGAAGCGAGCCAATAATTTTGGCTTTTATGCTGTTTTAACCCAAAAAGGGTTAATATTTCGGTAAAAAGATCCACTTTTGAGAAAAAGTCCACTTTAAAAAATCACCTCACTTAAACATGTTAAATAACCCTGGTTAAGGGCCTATACATGCTGTTCCAAAATAATTTTAATATAGTCTTGATTTTTGTAAATAAATATTAATAGCAACTATAAACAACAACACAGACAACAAACAACAACAATAAAAATAACGCTAACAAAAACAAAATAATTAGGTTATAATGAGTTCTTTTTTATTTAAATAAATTAATATTCATATCTTTGTTATTCAATAACAAATAAAATATCTGTTAAACAAGCCTTACTTTTCAAAACCCTGATTGTGTGTTTTAAGATATCAATATCATAGAAGTTTGTTGATGAATCATTTGTTTTAGGGTTACCAGAAGCCCAATGCATACATAGCAGCCCAAGGTAGGTTTTGCTTATTTAATTTCATTTATTGTAAAGTGATTGATGCGTGTACTGGTGATTGTGTTGGTGTGTTCGTGGTTGCGCGAGCGGGAGGATATGTGTGTGTGTGTGTGTGTGGGTGTGTGTGGGTGTTTGTGTATGTGCGTGAGTTGTGTGGTGCTTTGTGCGTTGTGTTGTGCATGTACAGAGTGAGTTAAAACTGAATTCTGATTTTCCCTGGTATCATCGGCATTAAGCCTATTCTGCGCTCTTTCAATCCATCATCCATTCCATTCGTCCCCTCATTTTTTCTGTAGTGTCAATATCAACAAACTCAAGTGTCGATCCGGTTGCTCTAATGGTCAAGTAGGCATACGTCCAGCTTGAAGAAGGTCATGATAGAAACGGTCGATTTGACTTGATCTCTAATAATCATTAACATTCACTTCTACCTCAGGTCCAAACAAAGAAACTATTAGTGATATGTGGAGGATGATTTGGCAGGAACAGTCTCAAACAATTGTCATGGCAACTAATCTCAAGGAAGGGGCCAAAGTAAGTTTTATTTCACCTGTTACATTTTCATTACTACTGGGTTTATGCAGTTTCGAAATGCATCCTGCAGAATCCAGGTTTGTTTTCAATTCATACGTTTCACCGGCGTATCCATCGGCGTAACCACCCCAAATACGCCACTGCCCCGTCTCTCCCTTTCTTGCTCTATAAGAGTTACGAGAACCAGTATAACATGTTGGTTAATAACACACATTTTTTTTTAACTCAGTTTCCCGCCCCCGCTTTAACGATCCTGGATACGCTACCAATGTCAACTTAAAACCTATTTTTGTAATGTCACTTGAAGGCAGGTATGTGCTTTATTTTATTCCAGCGCAAGTGTGAAAAATACTGGCCATCTAAAGGTACAGGCGCAACATACGGTGACATCGGTGTTTTAAATGAAAATGAAATAACGCACCAAGACTACACGATACGAACATTTCTCGTTAACAAGGTATAGTAATGATATAAAAAAAAGTATGGGGGTGTGCGATGGGTGTTGAAGATGAAGCGCTAAGCAAATATGTATTACAAAAATAAATATACAACATAGCTACTATTATAGATAAAAAAATGCCGCTTTTCAGATTTTAAACTCAGTGGTGCACAAGTTTGTCTAAATTTACACTTTACGCACCATAAATAAACCCTGGCCATAAAACACAATTTTAGCATTCTCCTTATTTATTATGTCTATCTGCGTATTGCTACATCGTTAATTTGAGTGCCTTCTCAAAAATGTGTTTGTCAGAAAGCATGTTACGTATTCAATCAAACAAAGGAGAACTATTTTCGGAAACTCGTTAAAAAAAAACCCGATCACTTATATTTCAAGAATATCTCGAATTCTTCCTTTTAACGTTACATGTAAGTCACAATTTTAGCAAATTTTGGGCTTTATATAGTACGGTACTAGGTTTCACGCTTATTAATGTTAGTGTATTATTATTTGTATATAATTTTTATTATCATAGTAGATGTCGTGGTTTTAATCAATACGTGTTTTTTCTTGGTGTACAAGAAAACCGACTCAGACAAAGAAGCACGCGAAATCAAACAATTTCACTTCACTGCATGGCCTGATATGAAGGTTCCTGAATTCGCTGCACCTGTGCTGCAGTTCCTGGATGCAGTTAACGAACATAATTCTCCTGACGCTGGACCTATCATAGTTCATTGCAGGTAATGTCGATTTCAAACAATTGCTACTTATTTCTAATTCCATTTCTAAAATTGCATTTTGTGTTGCGCCCAGCGTCGGCGGAAACGTGGGGACAACACGACCCCTCCACTTTTAAAAGGGTATAATAGAGTGTGGGCCGGATTTTCGATCCTAGCAGGATCTTTTTTTTTTTTTTTTTTTTTTGGAACAAAAGACAGGAACCTATAGCAAAAGAAAACAAAGGGGGAGAAGGGAAGGGATGGGTAAAGGAACTGGGAGAGAAAGCTGAAAAGGAGAAAAATGGAAGTTAATGAACAAAGATATGTGACGATAACCAATGAGTCAGTGGGCATGGACAAGTGGAGGACGGATGAGTGATGGGCAAAGGGACTTGGAGAGCCTGCTGAAAATAGAACAATAAGAGTTAACGAACAAGGTGATGGTGATAATGACCAGGAAATCGGCGGGGCATGGGCAGGGTGAAGCTGCACGAGAACAATGGGATGATGAGTAGCTAAGGAGGGGAGACATAATGATCCAAGGATGGGGCAAAGAAGACTTGGAAATGAGAAACATGAAATAGAATAAAAAGGGGGAGTTTAAAGTAAAAACTACATAAAGGTAAATAAATATAATAACCAAAAAGTGTGAGATAATAATAACAAAAATATAGTGAACAAGAAAATCAAAGCCTAACTCAAAAAAGGGGAATAATGAAATGATAAGCATGGTAAAAGAGTACAGAGATACCTGAAAAAGAGAAGCTAAAAAAGTGGGTTAAACAAGAGTGAAATGAGGGACCTAGTCGTTCCCTTCCTGGATGTAGAGACCATGGGGCTGGATGGTGAGTAGACGCTTCATCCACACCTTTTCTCTGCTGAGACGGACAGTGTCGGGGGGTTGTCAAGAGATTCGATACCCTGTAAGGACATATCAGAAATTGTATGGTTAGGAAGTGCTGACCCATCGGTGTTTCCAACTTGTTGGTGTTGACTGTGGACCTATGGCCATAGAAGCGTCTCTTCAGAGGAGTCTTAGTTCCACAACATACTGGACTCCACATACTCTGTAAGAAATAAGATAAATGACATTAGAAATACTACATAGTTGGTACCAGTGGCATGACTGGTGAACGAGTCAGTCTCCTGTATAGACGATGCATCTCGAAACTGTGCACTTGAAAGTAACATGCTGTGTAGGAGAAGTATCAGTTAGTGGGGGTACTGAAGCCCTCATAATCATGTAGTGTAAATTGCGGGGCCGTCTGTAGGCCAAGATGGGAGTGTCAAAAACAGCACGGCGAAGGCGATCTGAAGTGTGGAGAATGTGATGGTTAGTGTTAGCAATACGGCGCATGGGAGGAAGACTTGGATGAAATTTGGGCGTAGTAGATAGTATCCTGGTTTTTTTGGTTTCTATGGCAAGAGCCGTAGTCCTGGGTAGTTAGTGAGTAGGCTCTCTGGATGGCTTGTTGAACTCTGTTAGAGCTGTGTCCTCTTGCCACTAGGTGTTTCTTCAAATTCCTGGAATAGTATAGAAATCTAAAATCATTAGTAAGAACAAATGCGCCGAAGGAGAAGAGCCTGACTGTAAGCAATGCCAGTCTTGCAGTGGCGAGGGTGGCAACTAGAGGACTGGAGATACTGATGAGTGTCTGTAGGCTTGGTATATAGATCCGAGGAGAGGGTGCCTTCGGCTTTCTTGATGTTGACATCAAGGAAATGTACCTGTTGGTCAGAATATCCAGAAGTGAATTTAATGGTTCTGTGGGAGAAATTGATGTGGTTATTAAATGTGATGAGGCTCTCCTCATCACTGGTCCAGATGAAAAATACATCATCGATATATCTCCATCAAACCCAAGGACGACACAAATTCAGACGTTAGGGTAAAATTTCGTTCTTCCTAACGTTTTTTCCCTTAACCCACAGTATAACAGTTTATTAGGTTTTGGATAACAAATGGTATGGATATTAATTTATGCAAATTAAGGGTAATCCTTTAGAATAACAAAGGATATAGATATTATTATTATTATTATTCATTATTATTAAAGTGCCGGTGTTGGTCGTACTGGGACATTTCTTGCGATTGACACAATGCGGAAAATGGCTAAAGCCGAAGGAAAAATTGACGTATTGGGATATGCACAATACATGAGGACAAGGCGGCCGAAGATGATCCAGGTGGAGGTAAAGATCTGGAAGTAACATCTTTAGCAAGCTTAATCCAACTTTCAATAAACAGGATATTGTTTCTCTTAATCCATATTTTCTATTGGTACCTTATTTTCTTAGAATGCGCTACATTATTTATACCAGTTTTCGTAAAGAGAGTAGAGGCATGCAGGGTTTGAGAATAGTATCTGAATTGAACAAGTATAAAGAGCTGCATTGCTCCTTAATTTGAGCTAAATAATAGTTGTAAAGAAATTTACTCTGGATTTATAAATGTCAAGGAATCTCTCTCTCTGTTTCTCTATCTCATAACATTCCAGGAACAGTATGTGTTCGTGTACGAGGCCCTTGTTGAAGTATTGTTCTGTGGAGAAACTACTATCGCTGCTAGTGACATGGAACATTTTTGGGCTGAGATGATGAAGGATGACAACATACTTTGTGGACAATTTGAGGTCAAATAGAAATATTTTAATGTAATATTTTAAGAATTAGTATATAAAAGCTAAATTCTTCTATATTTGATAAATTATATAGCATATTGATGTCGCATGCTTGAAGATCATCGTACGTTATGAAGTCATCTTGCCACGTGATTCCAATGTTCTAACTGGCATTTTTTATTTTTTATGAGATATGTTTTAGAAATTTGCATATGATAAGCTCTAAAATGATATACAATTTCTTTAGGGTTTTCAAATGTAATTCTTTAAAAGGTTCCATTTTCCGCTTCATTTATTATTTAAATACTTTTTGTGCACTTAAATGTTTTTATATCAAAATGAACAAAATGTCAGTCAGAACTTTCTAATTCTCAGCTCAAGATTTGTTTATTTAATAATTTTAATGTTGTTTCACAATCTGGTATTATGTACAGTCATTGCAAGCTATGTACCCAGACCTGTCTGCTGAATGCTATAATGGAGGAAGAAATCCCGCTAACATCGCAAAGAACCGATACCCGGATTGCATCCCTTGTAAGTTAATACAATGGCCTGTCTCATAAAAGATCATTGTAAGACACATATCCTCGAAATCCGCCAAAAGCCTCACTTCTTGTGTACAAGTAATAATATGAGCCCAAAGGTGCACATTTTGGAAATCCTATACAACATCAATGAATCCCAGTTAATATTAAGCTTATCTACATTAATCCTCGCGTACCTGTGCATTTTTGTAACCACACACCTAAGGTGGGATGGCTGTAGTACTACCACCCCTTGGACTTTCGTTATAAAACATCCAATTCCTATAAATGTTAAAACACAAGATAGCATAGCGTTTCTTTTTCCATTGGTATCATAATAGGTGCAAGTATTTTTTTATGACGTCCGTATGACGTCATAAACCAAGACAAGTATGAAAATATTTAATATCAGGCAGAAATGTACATTTTGCGTCATGGCATTAAATCATTCTGGGAAGATAAAACTAATAATTTACCATCATTTATAGCAAAAACCCGACAGAAAGCTGATATTCCTAACTTTTTTGTTTTGGTTAACATTTAATTTTCGTCTATTCTACAATGTGTGTCTATGGAAATTGACAGTTTTGCTGCCATGCAGACTTCATGATGTCATAGTAATCATGTTGATGCTCGTTTTGATATCAATGGAAAGAAGAGGATAAAAGTTATTTAATAGTACCAACATCAAATATCGGGGGTATACTAACGTGAGCTAGGCATGTTTGTATTTCTCTCCCCAAGGAAGGTGGTTGCCACCCCCTATCATCGACTTTGGGATACACTGGATCCTACCTCTACCCCAATTGGTGTTTGCTTTTGAATGAAAAGTAGTGTAAAATGTCCATTGCCAATTGCATCAAACCATTTGGCACCATAAAGGGGTGTTGGCTGGGTGCAAACAACTAAGAGTAATAACAAGCGATTTCAATTTAGGCCTTGCGAAATCGTTACTGCACATGCTCCATGTTGGGGGAATGCCGTGCATTATGCAACACCATATTAAAAATACAATATTGCCTAAAATAGCATGTTTTGTTTAATATTATGTAATAAAGGTCCTTTAGAGTAGAAATATGAACATAAACTTTCGAGTTCTTGCACAACTTAAAAACAATGATTTACCCCAAATCTACACCTCAAATGATCACATTCATTTTTATTGTTGATTTGGTATTGCTTTATGGCCCTTGTAATATATATTTCATGCAAAAATTGCTTCGGAAAAGGGGTTTTCTGGGGGCGGGTGAACGCTGAGCACTATAACGTAAGTGAAAACCCCTTGGGCACGTAAGTTTTAACTAACAAAATCAAATAGATCAAAGTTATGTTAGGCATTATCAGAGACATGATCGTCACATTGATTTTCATATTCTGAGCATAGAAAACGTTTATTTGCTGAATTCAATATCCATTGTTTCAGCTGACTCTGCACGACCGTATTTAATGTCTACGAGTGACTACGCTGGTGGAAATAACTATATCAATGCCACGTTTTGTGATGTAAGTACTTAAAACCTTTAAAAGAAAAGTTGCATTGTTGCAGTACATTTTCCCTCTCTCTCCCCCCTCCCTCTCTCTCTCTCTCTCTCTCGCTCTCTCATTAATCAGTGGATTTATAATATGCTAGAAGAAAATAGACGCGATAATTGAAGTTCTAAAATTTCATGAAACCTAAAAGGCAATAACCTCTGTTCCGAAACCTAACTATTGGAGCAAGAGTTTGGTGCTTTCCATAGGAAGTATGGGAAAAATGAAAACGTATGGTTAATACGCTCAAACATGTTACGATAGGGCATACACTGTAAATCCCTAGTAAATAACGAGACTCGGAGACACAGGTTTAGCTTAGTTCTGACATGTTGTAGACTCAAAGTAATCACATTGCGCATGCTCAGATTACACGCTTTAACTAGGGTGATCCATAACAACATAAATCATGAAGGGTGATGCTGTGATTATGCAATTACCAACAAAACACACTTGTATTACGACGCACAACACACTACTTGTATTACAAGTTTGCATACGTAAGATTAAGACGCACAACCCATCTTCTACTAAAAGATGTAGACGAGGAAGACATGTTTGTTTACCTTTGCGGATGTGCGAAACCAGGGCAGTGGTTGAATTGGAAGTCTTTTTGTAACTTTTGTATGTCTGGACGACAGAGCTGCTATCTTTCCACATCAAGGCAATCCATGATCAACTTCCATCCACTGCCAATCTGATGAAGCTGTGAGGTGCAAGTCCAACTGAGGACTCTGGGCCCAATTATGTCATAATCGTTATTGTACACTGGTTCCACATCCTAAATGTGTAGCTACTCATTAACAAAGCAGAAGATAAAACTTGCGCCATGACAGACACTGAAAGCAAAGGTCTGGCACCGGACTCGTAGAGGCAAATCGAAAAAACAAATTCCACCTGCAAATCTGCAACCTCCATCTCTACAAATAGCCCTTTCGCACAGATGATGTTACAAACTATCGAAGATCGTCTTACCAATGCTCTAAGACAGAGCAAACCTCAACATTGAATCATAATACTAATCAGTTTATATCGCGCTTTATCACAGTAACAGTCTCCAAGCGCTGCTGACCTATTATTCAATAAGGCCAATGACTGATATTTCTGATGGATGACGACACAAACAAATAATGGTTCCCTCCAGAAATCACGAGACAGCCAAGAGACCAGATATCACCATCTTTTCTACAGAAGAAACAAAGACTGATCATTATAGAGCTGACTGTCCCTATAGAGGAGACCTATCAATGATCAAACCTATTCAAGACACGGTTATATTGATTCGTAACCGTAACTATATGGCTCAGTTCATACAAAGTACCAAAATAGAAGTTACACAATTTAATTTCTGCACCGCATTAGTTTTATTTTCATAATGCCCATTAGTTTCTTTATGTGTCAGTCAATTTTGGACACAGACATTACATATATGCCTTCCCATATTTTAGAAGTCATATAAAGTAATAGCAAATGAGGAATTATTAAATGTACGGCTTTCTTATTGCCAGCTGGATAGGTAGGCCTAGCTACTACAAATTTAGGTGCGTATTTCGTGTTACTTTTCAGGGTACAATTTCTTTTTAGAAAATTCGACAAAAAGTCCATTCATTGGCAAAATATTAAAATTACAAGGATTAACTAGATGTGCACTTAATTGTACGGAGAAATTTCTAACAATGCGTTTGTCCTTGCTGAGACCCAGAACAATCTGGCTTAAGAACAAACAGTCAAACTAATAGTATTGTCATGTGAATCAAATTTTAATAGAGGTTAAAAACCGCGCAGCTAAATGTTTTGGGTGATTGTTTTGGATCGGAGGTTTTGTTTTGGTTCGAGAATTTTCCCTCCCGAGGGGGGCGTCAGCCCCCCGAGGGAAAAGTCCGAGAACCAAAACAATACCAACGATCCAAAACAATCACCCCAAAACATTATCTGCAAGGTTTTTAACCTCATTCCTATACTGTAACTGTACTAAAAACTGTAATTTTCTAAGGATTTCCTGCCAGAATTCCCCCTACAATTCAGTTTCATGCCTCATTATTTTTTTTTTTGCAACCATATCTTCAACCCTACTACAAAAATTGAAGATCTTCTCGAGTAAGGTATTTCCTTCCCCATACGTCAAAAGAGGTTTGACAACAAACATTTGACCATTTCACACGTAGCTTTGAATACAATCCGCAAGTTTAATTGCAAATCAACAGCAGGATTGGTTATTCTTGTTACGCGGGCACCGCTCAGATAGTTTACCCGGATTTAAAGAAGAAATTTGAACCCGTAATAACAGTTGTTCTAACGGTTCCATCGTGATTTTGCTGGATGTTTAATATCATATACATATCGTTAGTCTGTTTCTGGAAAACGATATGTTTGCTGTCTAGATAATCCAAGTATCTGGCTTTTTTACCACGTGCATTTTGTGAGCGACGTGACAGTCACAGACTACAACCACCATGACAACTCCGCCATGTCAGGACCATTTCATGATGGTAAATGCACTGAATTTTTAATGAATGCCTCGATCGATAGCATGTAAATCATGTGAATATATGTACGAATTCTTCTGGCCCCACGAGTACATCAGAAGCAAATTCGTCTTCTGCTACAGCGGAGATGGCCTCACTCGTAGTTTAAGGTGAATTTGGGGCTGCGGGTCAATGACGTGTAACTATGTCAAATCATGATCTTGAATGATGGTCGTTCTGTCGTCCTTGGGAACTTTTTGAGGCCTTACATAAATAACCGGTATTTGCCGTGTTCAGATAAAAAATACACCACATTATTATATGATTAGACTACTTTTTAACATTACACCCAAATTTATATATGGAAACCTAGCCTATCCTAAGGTCAACTTTCATGAGCTTAACCACCACTCTGTCTCTTATATGATACTCATGACATTCCCCTAACTTAGTAGTATCAACCCTGCTGGCCTGGTTTTCACTCGTGCAACTCCGTATTTTTTCCTTTCGAGTTTTCGATCCTACTTTATTTTCTGTTCAAGATGGCCCTTATATAATTTTAACTTAGGGCCAATTAAATAACATCATCGAGATTTTGATACACTATAGTACGTTTGTGAACGTCATAGAGGTCATGCATGCCATGGCATCAGTGGGTTCAATGATTTGGGAATCCCCAGCTTAGCCCAGTTCACGCAATCATGCATTTTAATCCATTTCGTAAATCTGGTCAGTGTCAGACCTATAGTATAGTCATGAACTGTTTGAGTGCGCGGCCGAGGGTGATTCCTCATATTGGTTTTTGTTTTAAAATAGTATTATTAATTAAAACTGCTGACTTGAGGTTGGGGGTACACTTCACCTTTCGTAACGTTATAGTTATGGGGCCCAGCCCACTGCATGCAATTCGCGCCACGCAAGAACTGTTTTACTTTTCACTTTCCGGTTTCTAAAAGCATCTTCGTGCATTGCTGCAAATGAAAGCCTGTGGTTGCAGTACGCGAGGCGGTCTACGCTGGCATTGGGTGGACATGCCATGCATGGTCCGTTCAACAGCACTAAAAGCCCCCCCCTCCCGGCCACCCTTCCCTGCTCTACTTCAAAAGTGTCAATATGATTGACCGCGTTAGTTAATTGTATCAAGAAAAAAATACTACATAGAAAACCAAAGGCGCCATGACAATTGTATGATTCATGGATGAATGATGACCCGCGTAACTAACGGTAAACTGGGCAGGGCGAGTTGAGGCCTTGTTCGAGATTTAATTTCGCAATGAATTTTCATCCATTCATTGGTGTTGTAATTTGTATACTATTCTGTTACCCATAGCTACCCATGGTTACCCTTTTTATGATAATAGTAGGAATGTTTGTTAACTAGCAACTTGCCCTTGTTTTTTTGTTGCCATTTCCATCAACCTCATGTCTCTCGCCATTTTCAGTTTACACCACCGCTGGCGTCTTCAGCAAATATATCCATGTTCAGGGCCATATTTATTCAAATTTGCAATCTGTAGTCTTGAAACGTCACAAAAGCGAGTTATTGTTGAGCGTATGGCATCACACGCGGAGGTCATTTGAGATATCAATGACCCCCGCGTTGTAAGGTGCGTATATTGATGTTACATGTAACAAAAGATTTGATTGGTACAGCGCCTCAACATAAGTTATGATGTTAATTAATCTGGATAGGGTCATGCAAGCACCGTAATGTTCCTGGCTACTCAGGTGCCGTTGCCCTTAAAACTGTTTGGTGATTTTTGGGCCATGTGTAACGATATAAAGGCGGTACTATCGTCGCACTCATGATCCTTTCAATAGGACAGTCTTGTGCTTGTATTGGCCAGACGAAGGAGTTATCACTCATGGACTGTTCACCGTCGATTGATGGAGACTGAAAAACAACTTCTTACCACCGAGAGAAATTGAGACTTTCGAAAACAGAAAATGCGGTAACGTAACAGATTCAGCTATTATGGATAAGGAATTATTGTCTTTCCTCATATAATTTCATATTACTGAAAACCACACCTGCCCAAAAGAATCGTCTTCATTTTTTCGTATCAGTCTTTGTGGGCAAAGTCATACCATTTATAAATTCAAGTTTTCGAAATATATACATTTTGTTGCCTAGGTCACTTGCTCTTTCATTTAACACCTCGCTTGTAAAAAGCGTGCAAAATGGCTGTGATAGAGCGCCCGAAAGAATCAACCCCCCAAACCAAAAGTTGCAGTTTTTTGGATTTTTCATAGTCCACTGTTTTGGGGGTGGGGGGGGGGTACAACGAATAATACGTGTGTATTGGATGCTATGCTACACAAGACAGTTTTTCCGACTGAATAAACGAGAAAGCCTACTTGCAATATTGATTGTGGACACTTGTTTTCGTGTCCCCGTACAACGTTTCAATGCCCATTGAAAAATCCAACAAAACAACAAACTTGTTTGGTTTGGGGGTTTTTTGCCGGTCTTTCGGGCTTTCTATCTCATCCATTTCTGCACGCTTTTTTCACAGGCGAGGTGTTAAATGAATGAGCAAGACCTAGGCAACAAAATGTTTATTTCCGAAACTTTCAAAATGGTCTGACTTGGCACAACACTGATCGAAAAACATGCCGAGATACTTTTGTGCCAGGTGTAATATACATGCTTGGCAATACCACTTCAAACCATTTATTAGTAAATTTAAGGTCATGATCTTACTTGTTTAAAAAAATAATCAATATAAGTGAAAGTCATAAAGCTGAACACATTTATTAATGACATACTTATAATGCTTTTGTGCGGTATATTAATCCCACTTTATTTTTAAATAATCACAGGGATAGGGTGTTTTCGTTTTGCCCTCTGCGACAATGTTATGTTTTGTTCTTTTGATTGTTTTTGGTTTGTAGGCTGATTTTTCTCATGTGACTCCCAACTAACAGTACAGACATAATGGCCAGCGACCCATCAGCTACCGAAGTCTGCTTCATCAGCTTGTACATCTTCTGGACCGCATAGAACAAGCCGACGAAACACTGAGGATGAACGTGTACTGTATTTGCATGTAACCGATAAGTTACATTTTGGTAAAACGAAATATGCTTGAAAATATTAAGTATATTTGATATTTAGACTATGGGAACATGTCCTTCTATGCTGTTTGTTTTGGTTGTCCACCCCATCGAGGGGCTAAAGGGAAACCAAGTGTAAATCCATAATAAATTATTAAAATCATATACGTCCTGTTTTCCCGCAACAAATAATAAACTGGCACTTTCTTGGAAATGAATAATCACTTTCAATTTTTTCCCCCAGTATCAGTGACCAATAGATTACACTAGACTTCAGCACACAATGAGCTAAGATAATGCAATTACCGACCTCAGTAATTTGGGTATAGAAAAAGACTTCATATTTCTTCATGCTAGAGTGAAGGACCATTGTTATAATGTCTCGCGGTTTAAGAGATTGCAGGTGTTTACCGATTTAGACGAAGTACTTTTAAGTGACGTAACACAATTACATATAAGTAAATCTTGAGCTTCTTAGTGCGTGTTCAATTAACTTTGACCATTATTTTTCCATCATTTATTCGAAAAGGAAGAAAGACAAACAAAATCATGACAGAATGTTGCTGGTAAGCTTTGACCTAACCACTTTGTGCAGAATTAAATCCGTAACTTATTGCGTAACTACATTTCTATTCTATTCAATTTAACGCGTTTTCACATTAAAACTTAGGGTCAACGACCTATGAAGTAAACTGGTTAGTTATTTGGTGAAAGAGGACGGGTATTTTGTTACTCAACACGAATCGTGTAGGTGATAACACCTGACTATAACAATGGCTCCGCATACCGGGCCCATTGTAATATTTTTTGTTAATGGTTTGCCTGAAGTAATATCTAGCCACTGTTACTGATATTGGGAAAGAGAAATTGATGTGATATTTTATCATTTTCAAGAAATTGTGCCAGTTTTTTTTTTAAAAAAAGTAAAAAAAACCATTTATAATTTTAAAAATCAGTTAATTATTAATTACACTTGGTTTTCCCCTTAGCCCCCCGATGGGGACACAAATTTGGTGTTTGATATAGTTGGTGCTTGGTCTACGCCAAATAGTCTAATAGGAGAACTTTTCAAATTACGGTGAGACTCCTTGCATATTAGGGCGGGTGTGGTATTGATATGCGTTTTCAATCCCCGGCCCATGCAGACACTAGGTCTTTGTTGCCATTTACAAAACATATTGTTGACATGGTTACAAGTTCCTGTACAGAATGGCTTCCTGGGCAACTGGTGCATTCAGTCAGTTATACAATGGCAGTTATGATCTGGAAGGACTAATTGCCATTGATGGTTAAGATGTCAAATCCGTTTTGCGCTAATCTAATACAAGGTTGGCTCATTTTGGATGACCAAATAAAAACTTATTTGGCTTGTGTGTATTGGGGGGGGGGGGGCTTATTTCTCCAATGCTGTGATAAGGGATGGTATTTTGCAGTGTCAAAGGTAAGATTTGTTCAAATAACAACGTTTAATAAAATAAATGCTGGTGTTTTCATCCCTGATACTTCAAATTGAAACATCCATCTATCTTATATGAGAAATAATGTATAGCTCAACATTTATTTACTAGCTACATTACTAGATTTGTATGATCATAACTGTTTTTTTTAACCTGTGGCCATTAAACAATCCTCATACCTCTCACGGTGAATGGACAGACCTAAAACTTTTAATTTGGTCTCACTTATTTTTTGAAATCTACTATAGAATTGTCATACCATAATTGACGTTTTTAATTACTTAGTACATGCAAACCACAATTTACCATATTGCAGAAGACACCTTGAACAGTAGAATGACGAGTACATCTATGCGACGCTTTTGCAAGCCGTTAGTAAAGTAAGTATGCGCCATGCACTTCAGTTATTGGAATTGCGTTAATTTCTATTTTTTTTATTCTGTCCATCACTACCGGAATGGTGTAGACCGTTGTGGGCTGGCATGTGCTTTGGTCTCTATAACGGATCAGATTGAGGACCGGCACGAGGTTGACGTTTTCCGAGCTGTCAAAAGACTCAAGACATCACGACACAACATGGTTATTCTTGGTTAGTACTTAAGTGGTTCTCTAGTGTGCATTGAGTGCATATTGAAAACCATAAGTATAATGAATAGGCACTGATATAAAAAACCACACTCCTTTAGATTAGATTTAATGTAACAGTTCCTAATCACATTGAAGTTTGCCTCAAGTGAGCATGTCAGGAATGTGTTTTTTTTTATGAGTACTACTTTTTTTCTAAAACTAGGCCTCTCAAAGTGTGAGAATTAGGTGTACCTAACAAAACGCCGGTTTCCCTACCCGTAAACGTAGTGGATTCTAAGACAAAGACGTAAGAGATTAAAAAAAAGGCTGACTTATTAGAGATTTTCCGAGAGGGCGCCCTCATGGGTTAAAAGCAAATCGTTTTTTTGCATATACACATAATGCTGTCCAACATACTTAATCACTGTGTGAAAAACTCAGAGCTCAAATCGAAGTCCTTAACTTCGACAAAGAAGCACAATTTCCGGATCCGAATTTTTTTAACTACACATAAATTTATGAACGGCATGAAAACGACAATCCGATTCATCTCAAACTTCGGAATGTGCATTTTTAGGTGACTATATTTAGTTCTATTAACTACTTGTGATAATACACAAAAAATATTTTCAAAATCTCTGATTCGGCCTTTAAAATCGGGGGTGGAAACCTTTCAAAATAGTAATCATCAGGCGGAGAGATGTGAAAGTACATTCCATATTGGCCAAAGCTTTCCAACAGCAGGGTTACATCTGATCCTAAATAGAAAGATGAAAAAATACGAATAAGGTCTACTTTCTAACACTATGTGTGACAAATTAAAGGCTACTTATTTAGTACAAAGTTATTGCAGATTTGGCTGAAAGTTGATAAGGCTACACCTGGTGCCTTGCTTGCCCAGTTCGAGGAAACATGCAAGACATAATAGCTTTGTATGTTACCTCTGAAGGACACTATTTTGGGACAAAAACTGACTCAGAACAATCTACGGGAACACGTTTGTTTCCTAAAATATTAAGAAATTTCCAATTTAGAGGAAAAGCTATTGTGGAGATGCGTTTCGTTTGGTTTAATCAAGAACAACTTAATCGTCTTACCAACTTCAGCTACGTTTAACACCGGGCTTGAAGTTGTGGCCATTCTCTCTTTTTTTACATAACACATACTAGAGGCTTTTACTTAACAATAACTTTTAATCATTCAACAATATGTCATAATTTGATAATGTAACAACTAGGTTGTTTTCTCTGCAACTGACACTCTCTCCTGACGTGCATTTGTCTACCGACCCATTTTTAGATACCAACGGTCCAAATGGGAGCTCAAAACGAGCGGCTATCGTGGAAATTTCCTGAATAAGCCTATGGTCAGTCCGGGACATTGTGAAGCATTTTAAGGGTTTCCTGTACATGGCACAGAATACTAGAGACAATCACGATAGCACTTTTGGTTCCATGTTAACTTCTTTCTATAATTTTGAGGTTTAAAAATCACTTTGCACCTATACTCAGTCTCTCCTGAACTGGAGTTTCAAGTATAGATATCGGATGTGTGGTCCAACCCTTGATTTGTCATAAAACACAATTGGCTAATAATGATTAATAATTTTCTTTCCTATTTCATGGATCAGTAACAAGTGTTCTTTTCCAGACGGCATGTGCATACTTGGAGTCATTTGGTGACTACGCAAATTTCACCTAAGCATGTCTTTATACTACACCTAACGCTGCGTGGTATATTTGTAAATGCTACTGATTTTATCTAGTTATTGTAATTATGACTCACTTTTTAACCAAGTTGAAAAACACTGGACCAGAAGCCTCTTGCGATATTTTTTTAACATACAGCCAAGGTGATTTAAGCCACCAAAGCTTAATTAGAATAAGAAGTAGTGAAGCCGGCGCAACTTCGATACTATATTGACTGCCCCTCCATATACACGATATGAGATAGTCAAAACCACCAAATTCCTATCTTTTATCGTAAGCAGTCTTCTGGCTTAGTAGAGTTCATCACTGACCTTGTCTAATACCAATCATAATAGTTACAGAAAAGTGCAACAATAGTCATGTACATTTTGCATTTGTGATGTTCATCACTGGATTTATTTGCGCATAACTCCGGACCTCTCGACGCAGAACCACCCCGCAGCCGCGCGCAAGTGGCGGTAAGCCTGCTATTAACTAAACGGGGATCCGTCTGCTCATTAGCAGTCCACGGTAAGGGTATTTTAGCCGGCTGCCTTTGTTTTCATGTTTGTAGACTTCTGGACCCATCTTTTTTCACCTTCAATTGCGGGGACAATTGAAACTATTAATTATTAAAGAACAAATACAGATGTTGAATCTTAAAAAGAATTTATTTATGGGAATAACAGCCAATTTTTGGAAAAAATAAATTTGATGACGGTCCACGGCATTGATTGGTTTTATTATTTGCTTCGGGGACCCATTCATGTTTAAAAAATGACGTACGTATCCCTACATTGGAAAAACACTAACCCGATATCGTCATCGTACGTCGGTTTTTGAATCAAAGGTAGGGAAAAGGTAAATTTATGTAAACTGTTTAGACATAATAAACGTTCTTTTGGAAAAAATAATAGCACTCCTGGCAGAGGGCCATGTACAGAACCTTGATTTAACATAGTCGGAATTTATATATATCGGTCTCCCCCGAAGAGCAAACTGATTTCTGATACCTGACACGTGAACTGTACCTGACACGTGACCCAAACATTAATCTCGTCCCACCGTTTTATACTTACAATACGGCAAAGCGCAAGCATTCTGTAATCTCCGTTTGTACACAGGTAATCGTCAAATGTGAGACCTATACTGTAGTTACAGACTAGTTTCCATGTATTTGAAGGCGTAGTAAAGACACCTTTCGAACTAACCCTATAGATGATATCTATCGCTCTTCTACCGAACCTTGCTTGATAGCTCAAGTCGGTAGAGCGTCGTGCATTATACGAAGGTCGCCGTTTTCGAATCCGGCCAAGCGCAATGGGTTTTTTTTTTTTTCAACACTAATCTGTGCGCTGGCCATCCTCCAGGGAAAGATTAATAAATATATATATTTCAATGCAGTTCAAGTCATAGTGGTACTTTTCAATGACGTACTTACCAGCATCGAGGTAAGCTATTATCTTAAATTGTTTTTCAACATGTTTCAAAATTCTAAGCAATGCAAAATAATGCTCCTTATTGAAGCCACTGAAAACGTATAGTAGCATTTTCATGTCACGCATGAATTTTAAACATTTAACCTTGCATTCAATAACCTTGGGTTCCGAATTTGAACACGCCTCAACCTTGGTTTCACATCCAGATTTCAGGTGATTAATTTCAGCTTGCTTTTTAATTTGGTTTTGTAATTGAATGTCACAAAACTCCAGAACTTTCCCCGCAAAAGTAATCCTCTTCAACCAAATACCCTTGAACCTACGCGCCATGGCTACCGAGTCTATGCCGCTCTGTAAGCCCATGCGCACGGATAACACTCTCATATCAAACACGCCCTATTATAATTATTATACACCCCAACCCATTGCACTCCTGGTTGACACAAGAGTATCCTAAGTTGAAATAGTTATTTCCCCAAATTTTTGCTGGTCACTTTTATAACAAGCACCGAATGATCGCACACTATTATTGAAAGAAATGCCTCCGCCGGCTTAATAAATCATGAAATATTATAAAGGTGTCCCCAAATGGTCTGTGAATTGAATAAAATGTGTGAATTTTGTAAAAATTAAACAAAAAATCCTGAAATCAGGAATACAAACAAATCCGAATCCATGTGATAGCATATGTGATACTTGTTATGCTTATTTGCTAAAGGCAATTCAATACATTCACATTTGCAAGGCATTTCGAAATTGCAAACCGTATTGTAAAACTTTCAGAGGCGATGTACGGGGGTTGTATCAGCCTGATTTCAGTAAAAATTGAATCTTTTTTTTTCTAATTTAGGGGGTCCCTCCTATTTTGAGCTGGGTGTTAAATTTCTTTTTAATTGATCCTGTTGCATAACATGACGCGGCCCGTAAACCTTTCTTTCGATTGTAAAACTTATGGCATAGTTATGACTTTTACTGAAGGCTAACTTTTCCTTGTAAAATCCACATCTGTTAATTTTTTGGAAATGCTAAATTCGCACACTTTGCTGGATATGAAAAAAATCAAAATTGGTTGAGAAAAAATACAAATCAATGAAATTTGAAGACCTTCCATTTGGGAATTGGACCTAAGAAAGGCTTATCGAACATCTTACAGTTTGAGATTCCCCATGCGATAGTCTAACGTTTTAAGTAGAACCCAAATGTAAGTAAATTAATTTTCACCAAACAGTTTTGTTACAATTGTTCCCTTTGTTATGCAAAATGACAACAGGAAACCCAAAAAAAAAAAAGGGCCTCCATATAGTTGTTGGTCTGTGTATAAAATCTTTGACAAACGATATCGGATCGCTCAACTGATTTAATTAGAGAACAACGCGTAGGTTTTGTCTATAATCAACATTCTGTAGCAATTGTAGGAGGCTTATGGTGAAAATGCAATTCCAGGGCTCTTGTGCCGGGGATGATGTACGGGGAACCTATTTTTTCAGTAAACAAAGTATAAAGGGAGAATTTGCGCAAATCTGCAAAAACAGGTGTTTTGACACTTTTATCATTTTAGGAACAAATCTTACATAATATAGTTGTAAATTATAAACACTTGCAAGGTTTTTAAAGAATAGAGGCGATATACTGCATCAAGAAATGTGTTATAATCAAACTTTAAAAACAGTGTAATTTAAGTCTACGTCCCATCTTACACAAGTGAATATTTGATTTTAACAACTGTATAAACATATGAAACCATAACAATTTCCAAAACGTTTTGTTACACTTACAAAGAGACAACGGTTTCTCAATTGTACTACTTTTATCCAACTGTGATTAATAAAATTTAAAATTGTTATGCTTGTTCTATATAAAAGTAAGACCTATCTTAATGCCAAATGTTGAAATTATGTTGCTATATTTAGCATTAGTGATAAAACAAAAATAACAAGCTGACTCTTTACCCAGCTTTTGAGTAGTGGTGGCTGTTAATTTGAAATGGATTTTAGTCCTGTCATTCTACATTCAGTAGTGGCCTTTAACTATACATGGTGCAATTTCCGGCTATTTCATATTGGAAGGTTTCAAGCAGTCGTTGAGTTGTTATCGGAGATCTACGATATGTTATTCTTGATTACAATTTTTTGACACAGAATTTCGAGCTCTACCATTAAGAGTTATAGTTACTAGCCAGTTACCAATCGCATGCAGCTGTGTAAATATTAGGGGCGCGCCTCTTCCCAAAAATGTATTGATTTAAAAGAAAAGATAATCGTTGGGAGGTATGACGGATGATCGCGCGACGGTCACCAAAATGGCCGAGAGCATATAGACAAAATTATCTGGAGGTAAAATGTCCTTCAAAAAGCATCGATGTTACAATGTATATAGTTGGAATTGAGATGACTTATTTTGGTTTTGTTGTAAGCATGTTTGCTGGGTCACCTTTGGTACAGGTATTTGCATAATGTTCATTTTCATAGAAGTTTCACTTTTGTATCTTTGACATTGACACCACATGGCTTAACCTTAAAGGGACATAATCGCATGAAAAAAAATGACCATAATGAAAAGTAACCATTACTGAAAAACTCCGGCTAATCCATCTTTCACTTGCCAGATCAATATTTTACTACAGCTAAAGTACAATGCCGCTGAACTCCCCGTCTGAATGCTTTTGAATTGTGGTCGCAAACATGGTTAGACACTGTAAATGCTAGTAAGGGATGTGAACACCTGGCTTTTCTGTCAGAAATTGCCACAAAACTGCTACCCCCCCCCCCCCAAAAAAATCTTCTGTTTTTACAGAATGTGTATGAAAATCCACATTGTTTTTCAAAATCGTGGGGAGTGATTCAGTAAGGGTCTATTCATGTCATTTTTTTCATGCATTTTGTCCATTTAATTAATCACATGCTGTGATAGTATAAGATTAAACCATAGTAGAGTTTCGATCACTACTTGCTAACTTTTTTAGTTCAGACCAAACATTATCATTTATTTTGTAATTGTAATGTCATTGCTGTGCTTGTATCATTAAAAATGTTTTTCTTTTCTGTACTATGAGTCACTTTCAAGTGTATTATAGGGTTGTTTGCATACACAGCCACCGCTTCTATTTGTCTTGTTATGTTTAGCACAAATACTACTATGAGAATGAAACAAAGTCGTACGTGGTTATTCGGATAAATTCTTTTATCAAATGTAAACAGTGGGGATGATAAATAAGCAGAGGAATTAAGATAATTTATTTTATAATGACTTTATTGAGAAAACGTTTATTTATTTTTCACTGTTTGGTTTTGCAAAGTTATGATAAAAATGGAAAATGGCGGCCCTTGATCCGATGTTATTTATCAGTAGTCACCAACAAAAACCGAAAATTAGTTTGTTTTTCCACAAATGTGAAAATAAAAAATAATTACCATAATAGTGGTGTATCCATCATCGGCTTCAAAGCCTCCGTAACTATATGCATCATCGTTCAATGCCTTTAAATGTGAAAAACAAAATTCGGAATAGGCAAATCTCTTTGAAATTCGGAAATGAATAAAAACACGGTATTTGGTTTCGGAATACCGACCATTTTTCTTTCAATATCGGAATTAATAACGAACTTTTTTGAGATTCGGAAATTGCGAACCCTTTTTAGAATTCGGAAGACATTTTTGAATATGAGTTGAAGAACAATTATGGGCACATAATTTTAAAAGTTTGACCCCCGTGTAACCTTAAATGGCCCCTCAAAAAAGTGACACGACAATTGAGATACTAACTACCTTTCCACTGTATATAGATATATATATATATGTGCAGCATTTGTTACCCAATTACCAATTCCTCTCTTATTCTTATGCTACAACTAACTTCATGAGAAAAAACCAATTGTTTCATGGAGTTAATGTCCTGCTAAAACAACCAAATATACTCATGTAATGAAATTGGACCTTTTAATGGGTTTTTAGAGCATGTAATGCTTATCACATGCAATTTTTAAATGGCAAAAATGTGAACACTTTTAGGAAGATTGTCGAGTCATTCGAAAATAGTCAGGACGGGGTGTTGTATAACAGCACTGGGGAATTCCCATTAAAAATACTAAAGTACATTCTTTTTTGTTTTTATATGAAGATTTGGGTTAAAATAAGGACGTGTTCAAAAGGTGCTTTGATAATTAAGCCATTAGACAGATCTACGTTACCTAGACTGAGAGGGTATCAGACTTTGGTATCAAACAGAAAAAATCAGGCCATGCATACACCTTTACGCAATATTTGTTATAGTCAGTGGCCATGTGTGTTACCGTGGGCTTTGAATGTTAGTCCGTTTCTGCGGAGGAACTTGTTAATTATGATATGATGGAAACAAAAAATGAGGGGGGTGCCAATTTTCGAGTGTTGTGTTACCATTTTACATGCAAATTAAGTATGAGTTGATGTTTCAAAATTAAACTACACCAGTACACAATCAAATCAAGCGTTTAGCTCCCTTTATCATTCTATAACGTAGTCAAAATATTAAAAAAAGTGAAAAACATGCAGCATTCAAGCATACTCAGATGGCGTCAAATGAAAAATTTTAAATGCAGCATAATTGGGCCAAAAAAAATAATCATTAATATGAGGAAAAGCCCCACATATATTTTCAAGAGTAATCAGAAACTCTTATCGAGCATTAGCATGCTTCCGATCCAGGTGGGTAATAAAATGTCTCCAAAAGTAATCCAAAATGGCAAAAGTTGTGAATAAATCCACCACTTTGACCAGATATAATAAATGTGTGAAGAAGTAAAACCATGTAATTTTTTTTTAAAATGTTTAAAGGCATCGTTAAACTCTTGTCAGGCATAATTTAATATCATCTTGACTTAATTACCAATGGCAGCAATCGGCAGCCATATGGACGTCTTCAAATTTCGATTAAAATTACCAAGTTACACATCTGATTATTTAGTTATATTCCAGAAAATCACCATTTTAAAAGTACGAATTTTAATATGAAATAAAAAAATTATAACCTTGACAATTAGAAATAATATCTAGTATTATTTTGGTCGTTACATACTTCAAATGAAAAAAATTATGGCAAATTCAGCCGTTTAAGTTCTTTACACCTACCAAATTACCATGTACACGTTTTCACTTGACCAAATACTTGAAATTTTAAGACTGATACACAAATAAAGTAATATTAATATAAATATCTGGTGATAAAAACGTGTCTCATACCCCACAATAATTTATACCTTTACAATTAATTCTGGATGATATAAACTAATATATACAGACATATGTGGTAAATTTGTAGCTTTTGAAAAGTCTGAAACGGCAGACCGTATTGGTCGCCATCTGGGATTTCTCCATGTTATAAAAATGGAAACGACAGACCACGAGTTCTAATGTCAAGAAATAAGCGTACACTTTAATATAGAATATTTGGATGGTATACACAAATATATTAATTTAATATGATAATTTTAGGTTTTATCTTCAAATGCGCCCGTTTGGGCCGCCCCATCTTCATTTGGAAGACGCTATCAAGGTGTAAAACACCAGAATAAGATTTTGTAATGGTCAAAGGAAAATATTCGACCTTTCAGTGAAACCTTCATGGTTTGAGCCGTCGTTTTTTTACGATTATTTAATTGTCAATTAATTTGCATAAATAACTATATTATAAATGCTCCGAAAAATTGGCACCATCGATTTTTTTTTGATTTAAAGGGTTAAATGTATATTGGAATGCAACACAAATTAGAAAATAAACATGAAGGCCCACCGGGAAACCGTTTCCCTTACAGACGGCCCGAACTATTAGAGTTGTTTGCTGCAAAAGGTAATTGAATGCGAATCAAAATATATTGCTTTTCAATGTTTTGAAAAAGGACTAATTTCGACTCAGTGCTGAAATATGGTGCGCTAATTTTTGTTTTGGACAGTTGCCCTTATCTGGAAAGTACATAAAAATTTCAGGGAAAAAAATCTAATTTAAAAAAAGAAAAAAATAAAAAGTTTTTTTTAAAATTTTTTGTCTAAAAACCCTAACAGGTGACCTTCAGATTGTTTTTAAAAGTTGTGTCGGGAATGATGGGTTTGGGGTTCATCAACACACACAATAATTACTCCTGTATTGTGGGCCAGTATGTGGTCCTTACCCAACTATGATTACTTTATTCTTGTCTGATTACTCTTTACAGGACATGGCAAACGTTTCATATAGACGGTTCCAGGTATTGCAAATGAGGGGTATTACAATTGATCAGTCATGCACTGTATCATGATGTGCAGCAGATCTTGACGGAAATAAACGGCAATACCTCGTATGCATACTTGGGACTTCATTATTGAAAAAATCTACCGACGGAACATAGGCATAGCCCTCCCTGTGCAACCATACCGCCATTCTACTTGATCTCTGATTGCCTGTCTGTGCCGTTATAGTCCAGTAGGGCGCTGCATATACAGTAATCAAGCAGAAGAAGAAAACAGACAAATCACAATAGCGCTCAGATGCACTAGACAGGGCGGGTAGTGCAGAGGGATAAAAACAAATCATGGAACATTTGTCGTATAGATTTTGGATTGCGTTATGCTTCTGTTAGCTTCCAAAACATTTCCAAAGAAAAATTGGTAAAACAAACTATTTTAGAATATGTTTCTTCCCAATTATGACAAAGAGAAGTCCTAGGGGGTGCATAGAACCTCCAGGGTATGCAAACCAGCTAATTGCTATACACAACAAAAGTCTGGCGAATAATAATTGGCATAAATCAGGTCTGTTGCAAATTATTGTGAAATGTTCTTTGTCTAGAAGACGACATGTTGGTTGTCCAGTGCATATTTTCAAGGGCCAAAACATATGCTCTTTCCGGGGCATTATTGGGAGTACCCGTGTATGTCCCGATTCCGACGCCTATGATAGGGATTTGAAAATGCACTGGATGGGAGAGATGGAGGTTGTACAGTGAAAGCAAGCCAGTGCCTCTAGCTCTGCCAGCACCCGCCGTTCCATCTGCCTCATATGTTCTTCCTGTGAGGGGGATTCGCCGTTGCTGGCTCACCAGCTGCTGTTGCAGATTTGTCACTTTACTACATCCACAGCCCTGACACCGGGAAGTACACCCCTGAATTGAATCACCTGTTTGAGACAGAAGTGGTACAAAGTCGCCACCAAGGCCCCCCACAGATGTGGATGCACTCCCTAAATCACGCGAGGATGTTTCATTGTTTGCCAATAAATGACCTGAAAGACACTGTATAGAGGAAAAAGAGAAATCAGTCCACTGTTTTTAAAGAAAGAAATGCTTGTTCAATAACTCCAATCACACGAACACTTGTGTGGACATGGCTGAGAATGATAGCAAACTGAAGAAGTTCCCATATCATAATGAGTTGAATTCTCCCAAATTACTTCAACTTTGGACTATAGCAAACCGCAAGGATCTACTAGATTTCTTAATATTTGTATTTTTTCTTATTTTTAGAGAATAACATGTGTATATGCTTACTTTGGCACCCATCATTGCCAACTAAATAGCAATTTTGCTTGCATGAAAGGCGAAAACGGTCAAAAACCTCTTGATTTTGGAGATTTGCTAACAAATAACTTTACAGGGTCAAAACCATTAAATCGGCGAAATGGCAATTTGAAAGAAATGAAATTCAACAAAACAACTTTATATTATTTATAAATGAAAGACAGTACATCAAAGTTTCTTTTTGAAAAATATCCACATGTAATCTTGCGAACTTTTATTTTCACAACACCTTCAACTTTAGTCTTGTATTTTCATTATGTAACTTACGTTATCATGTGATATAACAATAAAATGAAAATTTCAATCACAAAGGTACACTGTAATATCTCGTGTGTGTGTTTTATTAATTACGGAATTTATGTAAGTTTTTTGATTTCTAGGTAGTAAATAATATTCCATGTGATCTGAATATTATTTTGGGCACTTTAACTCCTAAGATGAATCATTTAGATCAAAGTAATACACGATTTCTTTTTTCGTTTCTTGTATTTTTATGATATTTTATCCTTAAGTTGGTCGGTTGCTTTCAAATGATGCATTTCGTGTTTGCTCTCACATTGGCTATTAATTACATTGAATGATCAATTTACTATGAATGTATATAAAGGACAGTTTGTGTAACGTATGTTACATTAACATCATAACGTATGTTACACGATCAATGCTACTACTCTACATGGTGAATATCGAGGAAATTAAATAATTTCAATGTTTTTTATCTAATACAATGATCATTCAAATGAATTTGTAAGATTCTCCTTCAATGCTAAAGGTATCATCTACGAAATGAGTAATTTTCTGACAGCCTTTGAATTAACTCGAAAATAAAAATAATCCGTTACAATTAGTATTGAATGATATTCCTAATTAAAATACTCACCAAAATCATCCATTGTGTTGTAATTATATCTGTCATGATTTGCCAGATTATTTTCATTTCAATATGGGATTTGTGTTGTAAAATTGTTTGGATAAAGGGTAACGTAAGTTTCATCATTAATTAATTAAAACTAACGCTTATGGGTCCAGGGAATCACATAATTTTACTTAAAAAACGTTATACGGAAATACATACAATGAAGCCGTCTTTTTGAATCAATTGGGCAGGTATTTGATTTGACATAATTTGCATATTTTCCCCAAAATGTCAACTTTTCTTGATTATACATGTATATTTACTTTGCAGGATCGTAACAAAGAAGAGTAGAATCTTTTCAAATGGAAACGAATAAAGACTAATAAAACATATGTTTGCTGAATCGTCTCCATTTATCAAAACGCATAAAGTGCGAACGTTTTCATATCATTAACAGCTACTAACAAAATTTACTTTGAACCATAACAATTGAAATAACAATAACGTATATTTCATGTAAGATCAACACCACTTTTTTCAATGCCCTTGCAAAGGTAAAGCATTATGTTTGTTTGCCGTAACGTAAGAAAAAGCAGGGTCGGTCGGTGGGTCTCTTTGTTTTGTTTTTGGATCTCGAGTTAGACAAAATATATGTTAAATACTAAAAACTGAGTGTTTTTTTTTTCAAAATCTAAACACATTCAAACTTTATCTTAAATACTTTTATGATTTATATTCCTGTTTTCCCAATGCTGTCCATGTTTTTCAAGAACAAATACAACGGAATTGGTGAAAATTGGTGAAAAAGTGGATCGGTCGGATCTATTTTTTAAAAAGAAATTGAAAACAAAAACAATCAAAAGTCAGAAGGTTTTTAAGGTCGGTTTTGTTATGGCAAATAAACACCTTTTTATACCAATATCTGTCAAAATCGTATTGTTTACACAAACCTTAATAACAACACTATTTCAACACTTCCGACGCAACCAAGTTTTAGCATCATGAATTTTAAGGTATATCTCAAGTTTCCTCATTAAAGGCCTAATTAAACCGTACACATATGTATGCGTAAGCCTGTGTTTCAACATTTAATATCAAACCATAAACTTTGCGATCACTTTTGAAATGGTACACTCGAACATACCACCGTATGATGGTTAATCTTGATTCTCAAGATTAATTGAGATTAATGCAATTCTCGTACATATTGCTCATCTTTTGTCTATATCATGCCAGCCTGGTATTGTGTTATGCTAAAAAGCCTCTTTGATAAACGTTCGGAGGCTCTATCTTGCATAGGATCTCCTTGTACAGCCAATTAAACGAATAGATAATAAGACACCATGAGTTACAGTTGTTAGTAATATGTCATTATAATATTGCAACTTACGTTAACTTTTTAACTATATGTAACAAGTAATTCCGAAAGTAATAGAATAACAACACACTCCCCAGTACATGAAGTATACGTTCATATATTCAAAATAATAAACATGTATGATAAAAACAATTTCATATTAACAAGAGTATAACCACATGAATTTACTAGTTTATTTATGAAACCTACGTTACCATATGTTTAAAAGGCATGCTATAGGTACATTTGACTATATATGAAATTGACACTTGTCGAAAACAATTGTTATAATTATCCCTTCAACTTCATTATTGCAGATTGTTTAATAAATACTTAATATCTGAGAAAAAAACATCGCTAACCGGAGTTGAAAAACGAAACTTACGTGACATGATTATAAAATTTACGTTACCAATTTATACCTATATTATGTTTATATTAGACTGTAAAATCTTATCAAGTGACATGTTTGTCGTTTTGAACCCGAGCTACCGTATCTAAAGAGTATTATTACATTCATGAGGAATAAAATTTCACTTGATTTAGCAGTTAAAAACAGATATTAACTTTTGAACGGCAAAATCGTGGATATTTTTCAGCTGTTTTCGAACACGTTTCACTTAAAATCCGAAATTATCGAGCTTCTCACATTTACAAGGAGCTGCAACGCATGATGGCGCATCATAGTTTCGATCCAGCGACAGCAGAGGGTAGTCTGACACTAAAGGTTTTGATTTAGCAACTGTTTTGAAATAAGCTGTAACGTATGTTACTATCTTGTATGTTTCATTTTAGGTCCACGGCATCCAATTAATATGTTAGAAATGCAAAAATGAAATTATTCTAATGAAGGTACTTTGGGGTAATAGCTACTTAGAAATGATAACTGTTTAAAAGCTACTCCTACCTTTAGTTAGGTGTTTTGAAGTAGCGTATGTTGCATTTTCTTAACCATACCGTGTTTTGGGGCTGTAAATTTAAATCTTGACGCCCTTGCCGATTTTAATACATATACTTGATGGCAGTAATACCTCGCCTGTCATATGACGACTAACAAGAAATAGATATTTAAGTAAATTAAGCGAATTTTTTCGCCTGTAACAACGCGGAATCATCATGATACTGTACGTGGTAACGTAGGTTTCACCTAGGTGTGCGACATATTAAATCATTATTTTTACGAGGCCAAAGTTAATCAAGATATTCAATTTTTGCCTATTTCTAATACATTATGGACTATAATTTTCATTGATAATAAATGCTTAAAATTAATTTGCATCTGAACAGGAAACAAGGACATGAAATGAAACCATTTTTATTTGCGACATGGTGTTTTGACTAGAAGTCTGTTTGAAATATACAATTACTTAAGAATCCCAAAATGTTATATATTTTTTACTTTTTATGTAAATATTTCACTTAAGAAATTTCGATTTAAAGGTATGAATTTTAGTGAAAACGCGAACTTAATTAATGCGACACAGTTTTTTCCAACTTGCGCCGATTTAATGGTTTTGACCCTACAAGCTCTCAATTATGACGTCACTTTGACGTAATATTGTTAAAACTTGATATGTTTGTACTTTATTTGAAAAGATATATGTAGCTACACTCTGATACCGAACAAGATGATGTTTGTCCCTTAATTACGAAAAAATCTGGCCCCTCCGATCGTGAATGTAGTAGAAAAACCCTTGGTTCGACGAGGGTTAACATCGATAAAAATACTCCCATTGGAATTTACAGGGGTCAACAAACTTTCATGTGTGGATTACAATGGACGATATTTTTATTTCATTAAAAAGCTTGCAGTTTCAAAACAGCTAAAAGCATCCAAGTTTTCAGAAAGTGCTAAGATTAAAACCCTTTTAAATTTTTAGTATTTCAAAATCAACATTTTCATGGAACGCATGCTTTTTGGGAAAACACCCTCGCAGCCCAAATTTGATCCAAATTGCAATAGAATGAAAGGTCATTGTAAGACGAAAGTTGCATAGAATGATTCCTAATACTCAAAAACATCATTGCCACCAAAATTAACAAAAAAGTTATCGTCAAGAAATGAATTTTGAACAATTTGGCACCCATTTTGGATTTTTGTGTGGGGCACTCTGGTTTCCACACTTTTCCTTCAAAATGGGATCGGTGTCATTAAAACCATCAATTTACTGTGTTCGAAATGATCTGAAACTTTGACCCTCTATAGCCCACCTCTATTTTAACATGTGTTTTTAATAGAAAAATGACATTTGATTTGGATTATATAAACTTTGGTGCTATTGAATGCAGGCTTTTTTTTCTGCAGGTTTTGAAAAATAAAAAAGTGTGCCGTCATTCACGCTCCAATTAGCCCTTATCATTTTTACCCAATCGTTGCACATTAACTTTGAAAACATTGATTTCTCCTAATTTCCAGTCCAATAATTATTGTTTTATTGATGATTTGGCGTTAATTACCTTATGACCCTTCGCATGAAATGTGGTATAAGTTTTATGCAATTTTAATTCGTAAAAGTGTTAAAGGTGCTTTTTCCAGTGTTAAATGTGCTTATTCCGATCGTCTTTGGGTCCCAGACTTACATGGAAGTGGTATAAATTTCAGATAAAATACCTCCTTTTTTACTCATTTCAGCCGCCTTCAAACCTATCTTCTTCCCAAGATAAGAGACAAAAAATATCGTTTAACGATTTGGTGAATAGGGTTTTACAATGTGCAATATCGCTTCTACCATCAAAACCACAAGTTTGTTTCCCACAAAACTGGTATCAAAATCACAACACACTTAAAACAAGCACCTTTAAGGCAAACTTACAATATATGTAGAATAACACATACTTACATTGGCATATCCTTTTGATCCTGCAGTTGTCGGCGATTTCGGTTGTTCAGGTGTATCAAATGATTTGGTCCTGTGATGTGCTTTCTTGCCTATGTAAATAAGTATATTAATGAATGTCATGATGCTATCAATCCATCAACTATGGAAAATAAAACAAGATCATGTCGAGGGTTGACAAACAGAAGGACATAACTCAGCACTGAAAGAAATATTAAAGAATTTCTTTAATTCTGCTGTAATACTGCTTTTGAGAAATGTGATGTTTAATATTTTCTACTAAGCAAATCTATTCATTACTCAAAATGTAAACATCTCATAAAGCTCATATATGGTACTGTAAGCAAACATTATATAAACAAAGAATAACCTTTAATCATGAACAGAATAATTAAAGAAATTCTTTAATATTTCTTTCAGTGGTGAGTTACATCCTTCTGTTTATCAACCCTCGATGTGCATATGAGGGGGTTTGATAGCATATCAACAAGGTTTTGCACTTTGTTTTAGTTTGCTACTGTCATGTACTATGTGCTAGAGCGCCCTCTCCTTGGGAATTGTAACAACGCCTTTTCGCATATATATTTAATGTGATTTGTTTTTCTTTATTCTCCGTGATACATATTCCCTGTATCCTGGGAACTGATTGGACGATAACGACGACTTCGATGCAATGATACAGTGAATGCCCTGTGTGTATGCAATTGCAGTCAGCGTGTGATATTTCAGTCTGGCTGCATTTTCTATGTTACTCTCGGGCATTCGTATTGTAGTTTTAAAAAATACTGCAAATATGCAATTGAGCTCATTAATTATGCACAAATAATGATGACGAGTGCACACGTGTGGGTATTACTTGCATCCGCCACTACCCGGTCCATATACCAAGTTTTGTCAAATTCGGATATTGGGGTCTGGTAGAAGTTCACCTCTTTTGTTATAAGCAGTACCCTTGCTTGACTTTCAGTGAGAATGTTAAGGTAGAATTAACACTATTCCTGGTAATACGAAACTTGGAATAATAGTTTGCAGAGGTTTTCAGTTGAATAAGGGCGGAAAAGTCTGAAATACACAAGTATATAATTTGCCTCTAAATAAAAACTAACAATGATAATAATTTAAAGATACGAAGGGAGCAGGGTTAAAAAGAGATATTAAATGGCTCATCAAATGCTGGTATTGGTTGCAAGGGAGCAGTAGGAATTTTCTGATTGGACCTGCCTACCATTTGACATGTATGACAAGTCTTACAATACTCAGACACATTTTTTCTGAGTATATGCCACAAAAAAATGACTCCTAATTCTGTCATGTGTTTTTCTTACACCTAAGTGTCCTGCCCTATCATGGGCTATGACTATCACTTCCCTATGGTATACCTTTGGCACTACAATTTGATGCAAACCTTCCTTTCCTCTTATACACATGCATCAGGTGGTGTCCATTTTCTCATGAGGACACCATTTTGTTTGTAGAAACATCCAGGAATGCGCTGTGCTTCCTGTTGGGTCATTGCCCTCTCACTTAATGTTCTAAGTGCTGGGTCATTTTCTTGTTCAATTACCAGCTTGTCGTGGCTTAAAATTACAGTCCGTAACTCTATCATGCTCAGTGGCTGGATTTTCATTGTTTACCAGCTTGTCACTTTGTGCTCCGGGGCTGGATTTTCACTAGTGATTTTTGTCTCCTATGAAGAGGAAAGATGACTTCCACATTTCTCTAACTTTGAGAGAAATGTATCCTCTAAATTTGGGACCAAGTCATCCTCGTCGCTCTTCATATGAGTACACTCATCACCTGCTCACTATTTTCCTGTGAGATTTTTTTAGTCATTCACATAGTTACTCCACATGCCGGGATAATTTCTATTTCCTCATCAAATATATCCACTGTACAGGGGAACCTGGCAAACTATGGGATCTGGGAGTACTTTTCCATGCCAGATCATTATCTAACAACATGGATACCCATTTGACTGGGAGTTCATTCCTGAGTGAATGTTCCATAAATCAAGTATGATTTACAATCCATCTTGTGAAGAGGGACACTCACATGCAATCCATACCTATCCCCCTGAATCAATGCACTAGTTCCTGTGGAACTTTCAATATCAAATGGAAGTGCATCTCATAGACTGTGCACAGCACGTGTCTCAGCTCACATGATTGCAATGGGATTTGGATCCACACTATCACTTGAAAGTGACACAAATCTATGAGGCGGGATCAGGGTCATAACTCGGAGCTCATTTGGTCGGAGATCATCCTCGGCAAGGTCGGAATTAAGAGCATTCGGTTGGAGATCATCAGGTAAATTTTACCCCAGGATGACCTTGGGCTATACAGCTTTAACTAAAGGATGGAACCTATTAACATTCATCCAAGGTTGGAATTGTTTACTGAAAAACATTCATGTGATTATAATTAAACGTTGAAAAATGTGATATTAAATGCACCCTAGTAGAATAACCCAGCTACAAATATGAACCTTGTGCCAGTGGTTCTTCTGATCAAGTTTGGCTGCAACTGGCCCAAGCATATGGGCAGGAGATGCAAAAAAAAACAGTCAACATACCCATTATGAGACACACAGATTGATACACATCAGACACACACAGAAGGAATATGCTGTCGCAAGCCCCCCCCCCCTTTTTTTTAAGCCATGGAAAAAACACAGTAATTTCTGGTTGAGGATGAGGGCACTATCATGTTGTCTCACTTCATCAGACGATGAGAACCAAGCCTCTTTCAATATACAACTCACTAAAACCAACATATATTACGTCAATACGCCACAAACCGATTTAGGCGCTTTAATACGGGCTGGTCATGGGTGTTCCAATGACCCACATATGACCTCGTTCTCGTCCGTTATTCATACAAGAAAATCGGAAACAAACTTTACACAGGATCTTCAGCTCCAACGGTTTTGGAAAACAAAATATTACTTGACAACATAAAAAATATTGCGGTCCTCGGACCGTTGTTGTCACCTGCCGTCGCAGTTTATGAATGATAGGCCTCATATGAGCTTTGACCTTGACATGTGACCTTTGAACTCAAATAAATTATGGTTTGCGTGTAACATCCATAAACCAAGATTTGGATTCGCAATGGAACCTTTTTCAAGTCAGGGTCGATTTTACATTTCACTTAAGTTCTATCTTGACACTCAAATTACCTTTGCCGCTTGGTATGTGACCTTTGACTTCACCAACAAATGCTGGATCCCATATTGCACCAAAATAGCCTAATTAGTTTGTTTTAAAATCTATGAATAGGCTGGATATTACATGGCAAATGTTAACGCCTTTTTCACAAAACAAGCAAACATCAACATAGCAACACCGGGGTGGAGTGATCCTTTTTGCTTTTTCCTTCTGCCTTAGACCCTCGTCTACCTGAGCATTTGTTTGTAACAAAACTCCCGAAGGAGGGGGTGGTAGCCCCCCCCCCTGTGATTTTGCTTCTGAACACCCGATTCATATCAAGTTGGTAACTAAAGGATAGCTAGGGTTTCTTCTTCTTTCCATGTTGGGTTGGTACCGAATTAAGTACCAACATCCCCATTTATGACGTCACCCCTGACGTCATATGTTGAGGAAATCCGAAAATGTACTGTATATAGGGTGGAAAATTATATTTCGCAATTTATAGCGACTCAAACACCTTTTATCGCTCCAAAGCTGTCCATTATATAAAACTGTTCATTTTCCTCAAGTAGAGTCACATCCCCCATGAAAATCTGATTTTTCACCTGTGGTGTCCTCTATAGGAAATGGCAGTTTTTGGCTGACATGCGAATTTATGACTTCATTGTGACGTACTGCTAGTCCATGTTGGGTACGCATGGTATCACTGGAAGAGGAGCGCCCGATCTATCTATTGTACCAAAATAAGTGTCTTGATGCTTGTTGTGTTGAGTCACGTTTGTACTTCTCGTTCCGAAGCGGGTGTTACCACCCCCCCCCCTCCATCACTTTGGGATACCCTGTCTCTACCTACAGGTGAGTCAAAGAATTACCCGGTTTGGTTTGTGAAATTTTTTCTACAAGCCAGCGTGAAACTCTACTGAAGAATTGCCTCTCCAAAACAAAACAAGATTATTTCCCCTACTAGAGAATTTTGAATTTGTGATTTTTTGCACCTTGCATTGCGAATTTATGCTATCTTAAAGATAGTTACCCATTTTTTCACTCTGTCCACGGGAATCACTGTGAGCATTTATTGATATTGGCAAAGAACTTTGAATGCATTCTACACAAATACATCATGACATCTTTTGTTTGCTTTTATACCTCTGTGTAAATCTCTGTCAAACTTCTTTCATATTCTTGATAAACAGTAACAAACTTATGTAATCTGCACCCACCCAAACTTGAAGCATTATTTTCAATGAATTTTCGAAATTGTCACATATTTTTCGTGACACGTTTGAGATGGCAAAGATGTATAGGGTAATCGCTATGCATACACCCGGTTTGAACCCCTTATTTTTTCATTTTCACCGCCGTCTTCGTAATCTGATGGGGTGGGGGAGCTACTTGGGGAATTGAATATTTGAACATAACACACATTCAATATCTATCTTGTCCTTTCCCTTACGCTCAATTCCTTTACTCTTCTCCCTAAATAACGCTCTCTTTTTCTTTACTCCCTCTCTTGTCCTTTTCCCACGTTCCGCCTTTTATACCCGGTAGCTTCAGCTTATGTCCTTGTCAGACCCTGGAGAGGGGAGCAACCGCTCCCCCCCCCTCACCAATACCCCTGTTTCGCTACTGTCCTATGACTAATATTGTTAAAGAAATATTAATCAACAACATGACAAGGTATGGTACGATTTGGTTTAGTTACTTAGAAAAAGCAAAGGTTATTAACATTTAACGTCAGTAACTTGCTTCTGTGGACTTTAGAATTGTACAAACCGTGTTCCATAATGGTTTTTTGCGTTTCCGTTATTTAAAATACTACAATTATACGAAAGGTAAACTTTGACTTTTTTACCATTGACAGTGGATATAATGAGCCTATTGGTTTTCATGTATCAAATCAATTTCTACTTGTTAAGTAATGTTTAATATTTTTGCTGAAATAGAGTGTACATCTTGTTGACTCACCTTAACCCCGCCGGTGGATGTTTGTTTTTGTATAAACGGAGCGGACATGTCATTGACAATTCCAATTAAATATTTGGCACCAAGAAAGGCGGTTTTTTAGCAATCCGGGAAAAAAACCTGAAGGGGGGGGGGGGTTGGTGTACACCCCCCCCCTTCGAGTTCCGGTTTCATTTCCAAGCTTACTCCCGAATAGTGATTTATTCAAGTAACAAGGCCAACGGCCAATTTACATATTACAAAAAAATCGAACACATTAGTTTCATTTTTTCCAAATTTCATTCTTATTTTCCAAGCATAATGGGTACATTTTGCCATTTGCACCAAACGATTTTCCATTCTTCTTTGTGTTGTAATACAATTATAATAGGGCTCTTGGATGTCGTGCAGGTGATAACAGGCCGGAAAATATCTTACGCTTGAAGTCCCGAAAGAAATCACACACGAATCGAAGTGAAATTCATCTTCAACTTCACCACTAGTACCAGTTGACAAACTCTATCATCAAAGCAGTAACTCGTCTCGTCGTCCTGTTTCCTCCACCCCAACAATGACTTAAACATCTAAGTTGAGCTAATGCACTTTTCCAACGTGATCTTTAAACCAGTGATGTACACTTCAACATTACGTAATTCTTTTAATGCCGTCAGTTAATACTCTGTATTTGATTGCATATCCGTATCCACTCGTGATGCGAACTGTCTTTAAACCCTCTGTCTTAAAAGATCAATAAATACGGTCTCATCACCATCCTCCTGAGCTAACCAAGCATAGCAAAACCACAACGAAAAAGAATATTCTTTACAGATGTAGGCCAGGTGGTCTTCCATCTCATCCAGATTATAACAATAACTGATATTGGCCGTTTTTTATAATATCTAGGTTTCCATGAGTTGAGAATTTACGCCCTCTTTGATTAAAACGTCAATGGATAGCAATAAATTCCGTGTTTCTCACCCAGAGTCGCCGATTACACACTATTTGGACTAGAGTAATTAACTCCCAAGACAAACTTGCATGCTTTTGTATGCACATTTCAATAACGATATTGACCCATGACCCCACAATTCAGACCCATATAATAAATGGGCAAACTGTTTGCAATCAAAATTTTAAACATGAGTTATAGGGCAAACCATTTAATTTCTAAGACACTCTTTTAAGTTGGGACATAGCTTTTGTTGCTTGTTCAGCTAATGTGCTGGTGGCTTTTCCCCATGAATTTCCTGTCGAGCAGTCATGCCTAAATATTTGTGTAACTGCTAACTGTTTCTAGACGGTGACCGTCAAAAAACCATCGTTCATCTCGTGCCATTCGACCACCTTCTCCTAAGGACAAACCACTTTTGTTTTGGTGTTAACTGCTAGCCCCCATTCATTCACAGAAAGCTCAAGAACGAAGACATGTTTTTGAAGATCACCGACTGTTTCCGAAATAAGTACAATATCATCAGCAAAAAAGAGCGTCTTACTGTTCTACAGTCGAATCTTCTACACCAGAATTAATCTGGATTCCTCTCCCCTCCTTTCGCACATCAAGCAGTATTCTTAAAAATTGAAATAACAATGGAGAAAAATTGTGGGCTTAAAATACACCTTGTCTTAGACCGATATTAAAGGAAAAATACTCAGTACCCTTATGTGATCTATTCTACACATCACTTTTTTAACATTACATATTTATGATGCATCCGAAATTTTACCTTGACTACCAGAGTGAAACAACTTAAAACGTTTATCAATGGGGACAGTGTCGAAAGCACGGCTAGAAATCAACAAATAGCATAACAAAAACTTGCGTCCTCTCGAAAACTGTTTTTGTAATTATTGCGTGAAGTAAACAAAGCATTATGATAGTACTATACCCTTTCCTAAAACCTCTTGACTTCTGGAATAACACAATAATTTCACACCAAATTTCAATCCGGTCAAAATACTGTAAAAATTTTAAAAACATATATTTATTAGGAAATACCACGGGTATTGTCTGACGTCATTAACACTAACTACCCCTTTTTAAACAAGGGACATAATAGCATTAACCCCAACTTTCTGGACAAAGGCTGCATTATCAAAATAAAATTACACACACGACATAGATATAGGGCATAATATTAGACTCTTTAAAAAATATCCCCTACTAATCCATCCGGACCAACTGCGTCCTTTATTTCAAATTTCTAATTACAGAACGTATTCATTATGAGAAATAGGATCGTTTAAGGAAATCCGATTGAGCATGGTTTAGAACAATTTCATCATTACCCAAAAATACTAATATCTATGTGGTCTGCATTGTCAATACCGAGAATCGACTTGAATTTCAACCATTCACTCGAGTAATATGCACCTGTTGACCTACATTTACCTGAGTGATTTCTGCATGAATTGCCAAAACGATTTGGAGTCAGTACATTCTTTGATAGTATTAAATATGGGTGGGTACTGGTCTAAACCTGCTTCCTTTAACCGCCTCTCAATAAATATCGTGGCATAACTGTTGACAAACATGCTTGTTATCTTCTTATGTGTGTATAATACACAGCGAAGATGGTAGAATCATACTAAGATTAGTGTTTACATGTTTTACACTTTTATATTTATTTCAATTTTAAATGTTCTAGATGAATTTGATTCATTTTTAGAAAAATAAAATATGGATGCGTATTCTGAACAAAGACAACCTGACATGTAATCTGGTTTTATAAAATGCATGTGTTGTGGTTAGCTTTGTAATTTGAATACAATTGAGGAAACCCGGTGCGTATTTCGTGTCATACCAGCTATCGGTCGGATTTTCTAGGGCAGGAGACCCGTAATCGTATCAGCATGAGACACGGTGCAGCGCTCACTCAACACTGTGTTTGCTCTAGGATCCTCGAGTGCCAGAACAGGCGGGAGCCAATCGGTGTACTGCATCTTTTCTGCATGCATGCGCTTGACCTGATTGGACGATCGACGATCCTTCGAAGTCGGTTGTTAATGAATCCCAGTCTGAATCTTCCGTTTATACGTATTAACGCTAAAATTCCTCTCCTTTTATACTGATTGCCAATTTAATCCGTTTAGGGAAAATACTGCAATAATTACAGGGAGTTTTAGCTTCAAGCAGAACTGAATTAAAACATAATAATTTTGATAATAAAGAGTTATTCAACCATCAATTGATTAAAAATAATGTTTTAGTTGTTTAATTTTTTGTTATATGGCATAAGTGAACGCTCTTCTCGAGAGCCCCTACTGTGGGTGCAAAGAAACAATGCGAGAATTAGTTATTATCAAACATTCAATTTTTTATCCGTTTCTTGGTATAAAATGTATACCTCATGTAAACGGCCTTTTTCGACCACTTCTTTATCGATGTAAATCATTTTCTTTTATAAAATATAAAATGGTAGGCCTATCCGGCCTATTATATTTAAAAGGTTAGAAATCGATTTATTTCCTATATGTCAATAGATATACCTTCTGTAACGATTAATCCTTTCATAAATAAATATAAAATGATAGGCCTCTTCGACCTATCTGTAATTTATATTTTACTTGGTTAGAAATCGATTTTAATCGATAGGTTAAGACGGTTTAGGTTCGTAGTTGTAACCATGTTGTTGCTGTTTTGAAGTAACAATCGAAGAGTTAATATGTCTTTCAGATTTTCACAGTAGGAGGCTTTTTTACGTCTACACAACTGTTTATACTCCCGTCCACATTGTTTATATACTCCAAATTATCAACAGAGTTAACGCGCCTGAACTTTCTCAAAAGTCGCATCATCTCGGACTTCTGTAACTTTACAATCATCGTCAAACCACAATTCCGATCTTTTTGCTCAGTTTAATGGTGTAATCGACTTTCATCGAATTTGCACACGCACCCAAATTATGCAAATTTTCAAAGAAAGAAAAAGAAAAAAAAAAACCAACACAAACATCAATATCAGCATAATTTGACCTCAAAAATCTCACATGGCATTATCAAGTTTACGTTTAGTTTCAGATGATTGAATATTTGTCCGAAAATCATTGACGTTTGCGTCATCCAACGATCATTAACAAATGTTTGTTCAAATACATTAAGGCTATGGGATCATGGCAATGTTTACGCTCTTCTTTTTAACTCCAAATCAAAGGCATATGATCAGATTCTACTCGATTTTCCACTTGGAAATTCAAAATATTCAAAAATTGAAGAAGAAACGATAGGTAATCGGACAACACTAGCCACACTTGAACCTATAAATGTGAACTCGCATTTTTTATCTCCATCCACCTACCATTACACTATGAATTATGACTTTGCACATAATTTTAACAGATTTCTACCATTTAATTGGGATCACTTTACTTTCGAATTCTAGATTGAGCAAAAGCATCTATTTCAAAAGGTCAAATCAAAAATAAATGAGTAGATCCTCAACATGTCATCAGGATCAGTGAGGTACGTGAATTAAAATCACAGTGATAACAATATCAGCATTTGGATAACTTGCCTGTATAGAATATAATGTATCATCTAGCATTTCACGATTAATTTTCAGACTTTTTAAAGGCAAAAATTGCTGTCAGGATATACCGGTAGCAAAAATTAATATCGTTTTCAATACCACACAAGGTTTTATCAAGAAGCAGACGAGGGTTAAGGCAGGCGACACAGAAATTCAGTATTTTTCTCGTCAATATTTCCATTTTACAAATTACATGTTGAACCAATGACATCTAAAATTGTGAGTTCTTGGCCAACCCCAAAGGCCTGCACTTCATAAAAAGTTTGACGAACCTTTACATGAAGTGACACAGCCTACCCAAGTCCCTTTGTTTGGAAAAGAAAAAAACAAAAAAACTTTGCAACCAAGAACCTCAATAATTAATAGTTTTGTCAAATGGTTCTATAGGGTACTTTTCCATTTGCCACTTCGACCCAATCACTTATTTTACCTTTCCTTGCCTTACCTTACCTTGTTTTACATTTTTGATGTTCTCTAAAAAACCGATGAGTTTTTGGACCTCTTGAGGATTACCCTTGTTTAGCGAGACATTGGCTCCACTCTTCAAGGCAATGGTGAATCTTCCTGGACAGCGGGAGACCGTAGAAATCCCTTTAATGTTATTAGTCAACTGCAAAACCATGTGAGAAAAAATAGGTAAAAGGAACTGTGTTAAAAATTGAACTCCTCCCAACTTCTGTCCACACCACCACAGACACACAAATATGGTACTGGAAGCTGTTACAGAAACCTATGTTTACAAACACACCTTTGACAGCTGGCTCCCAATAGCGTGCGTCGGCTTCTAAGAGATTTTGGCCCGAAATTATGCTCCAGGACCATATTTGAATACGCAAATGGTCCAGGAGCATATGGCAAATATAGTTCTGGAGCAGTATTTGACAGAATATTTCTCCACTGCTCCAGGAGCATATTTGCCATATGCTCCTGGACCATTTGCGTATTCAAATATGCTCCTGGAGCATATTTGACTTAGAATATTTTTCCAGATTATTTATGCTCCAGGACCGTATGCTCCAGGACCATATGCTCCAGGACCATATGCTCCAGGACCATATGCTCCAGGACCATATGCTCTTACCATAGCCAAATTACCAATCTATCCTGTGCTTGAAACGAATGTAGCTCGGTCTATACCTAACCGGTGTGAACGCTCTTTTCAGCAAATTAACTATAATGACTAGCTTCAGATTGATTCCACTTACTGACAAATAAATAAAAAACGTGAGATATTGTATACTTAAAAATTCCAAATGGCGGACACAATCAGAGGTCAAGTTTTGTGCTCACTGGATCTCCGCCATCATTGATGTTATATTGTTGGTATTGATTTAATTTGTGTATTGTAATTATATATACACCGGACATTCGAATCGGTATTTTTAGTTTTTTTGTTTTTTTTTTTGCCAAGTCAGACATTTTGAAAGTTTTCGCAATATATATTTTGCGGCAGGTAGGTCTTAATTTAACACCTCGCTTTAAAAAAAACGGCATAAAATGGCCTGAGAGAGAGCGCCGACAGACCGCAAACCCCCCAAACCTAAAACAGGGCAATATGTGTGTTGGCTCAAGTATTACCGATAATTATCAGAGTAGCACCCTTGTAAGTAAAAACAGCAGAACATCCTTTGTCTGAAGAGAGATTCTGATTCCTTCAGTGGTTCTTAAAATTTTTCTTTGCGGTCGTGTTTGCGGTTTTTTTTTTTTTTTTTTTTTTTTTTTGACCAGATACTTGGGAATTGCCACTTCGTCTAATATCATTCGTTAAGATCCGAGAGTAATTCCACTTGGTCTAAAATCACATAGGTCTAATGTCCACATACTCTATTTCATTTTGTCTATTAACCATTAAGACAATACCATTGCGTCTAATCACACATCGGCTATTTCCATTTCGTATAATACCCAGTTGGTATAACAATACGTTGTCTAAACCATTGTCTAATTGCCATTAGTCTGCTACCCATTGGTATATCATCAGATTGTCTAAAAACATTCAGTCTAATGCCAGTGTATACTGACCACTTGGTCTAATCACAGATTGTCTACAAACCTTCGTTCTAATGTCCTTTAGTCTACTGACCACTTGGTATAATAACCAGATTGTCTAAACCCCTTTCGACTAATGCCAGTTCGTTACTGCCCATTGGTCTAATCACAGATCGTCTAAACCCATTTCGTCTATATCATTTTGTCTACTGACCACTTGGTCTAATGACACAGATTGTCTAAACCATTTCGACTAATTGCCATTTCGTCTAATGACATTTCGTCTATCCCCCCCATTTTGTCTAAGCATGTATAATCAGAGGGCACCATATTACAATATAAAGAAACAAACACGAAATGACATGTGCACATTTTATTCCGAATTTCAGACCTTTTATACGTACCTGCTTTCTTAAACATGCCACTTGCACACATTTTGTCAAGCATTTCAATTTGTGATATGTTAAGTTGACCTTTATCATTTTATCTTGTCAAAATTCTGCAGAACATTGTTGCAATGTTGTCATGTTTAAAAATGTATTGTGGTGTGTGATGCATCTTTTCTTTTCGTCTTATTCTATTATCTAAATAAATAGCATTTAAAAAGCATCGAGTTGGACTGGGCTTATGTGGCCAAAAGGGTTAGAATCTAATATGAACGACTTTTCTGGAAAACAGCTTTTTCATAAAGCCCTAAAAATGATAAACGAGAAATACAAAAATTATTACATAAATATAAATCTGAAGCCTATCCTTTCAGGGATCATGGCCTGAAAAATTGTTTGGGTGGGACGACCTGAAAAAATAGACCTTTTAAGGGACACCCCGTATGCTCCAAATATTCAGGTACCTAGTTTCATGCATAACAGACTGTGCGCATTATAGGGCAAGAAAAAACAAAAACAAAACAACAATAATAACAAAAAAACAAGTTGTCGCAAAAGACGGCGCGAATTGCTTTCACAATTGTGTTTAGCGCATTATTATAGCTGCAGCAGAGCCCGAAAAAAAACCTCTATTTTTCGAGGAACCGTGACTAATTTGAAACAAGTGCATCATAATACAAACTGAAGCTTGAAATCTCAGGAATCCGAAAGTGCATGATGCAAAAAATAAAACGTGTACAAGTTGAGTTATGAGGGGGGAAAGAACCCCTAAGAAAATCACCAATAAATGAAATGACCCTTTTGGGTTAGCATTTACTATATAGTACAATTTCCAATGCTTTGCGTTATAAAGCATGTTTGGATATGCACCTATCATGATAATAGTTAATACGGTTCAGTATAACTATTCTAAAAGTAATGTAGATCACCATGAAGGATGGAGGGGGGGTACGGGTAAATCCACCAGAAATTCGATCAGTGAATCTCTTCCAACGGTGATTACTACAGCTCTGACATTTTCTCACAGGAAATTTAAATGCTAACCATAGGTTAAGTGATATAAAGCTTATTCCATTATCATTTGCATAACATTTTGCACAAAATTTAAGATAAAACAAATGAGGCCATTACCTGGGGGAGGTAGAGTAGGCATCAAAGATGGGGGTTATTGGAGTGAAAATGTCTAATTTGAGTGTGTAAAGTTTTGAAGGATAAAGTAAATCATATAATGTTAAATTAGTTATATAATATTTTCATCTCAATCCTCTCATATTATTACCGTGTACACGGGCACTCCAGAGAGCTTGACGGGAAAAGCTTGCTCAAAAGAAGGAAATCTGCCCAAAAATCGGGAAAATTGCCCCTTTTTTCTGACAATGACCCCTGTTACGCCCCTACCTATTTACACGGGGGTTGTTTCTTGCGAGGGTGTTTTCACTCGTGAAAAAGATTTGGACTTGTTTGAATTTGTCTAACTTATCGATGCGGTTTCTTATTAAAATAAAAATTCTGCCGCATTCGAAAGCAACGGTTTGCCCCCTATTTCAAGGTATTACGGAACTCATTTAGACGGCACTGTTGGCCTTGTCTTAGGACCCTTCAAATGTGTCTCCTCGGGGACCCTTGGTACCAACGTGAGTGAAAACAACTTAGGCACCTTAAGTGTTAATCGCTTTGTCCTTTTAGCCAAAAATACCACAAACAAGACAATGATAGAACAAAAACAACCCCCCCAAAGCAAAAGCAAACAAAAAGACTGCCGTTAAAACTGCATGAATAACAGGTAATAATTATTTGCTAGGGTGTACGGTCAATAGACATCACAGAAGTAAACATGGGGAATTGCAATGTTGGTACTTTTGGCCACATGAATAGAAGGACACTTACAACGATTCATTGATACAAAAGTTGCAATCATAGAAGTGGAAAGGGGTACGGAGTGATGGTGCATGATTTCCCGTTTGGAGTCATAATTGAACGGTCCCCTTTCTGAAGTTGGTATAAGAAAAGGTTGCATTTCTGTTTCAAGTATAATATAGTGGTCTAATAGATAGGAAGATGCTCACAAACACAAATACTGGAAAATAGCGCTGCAGAATGGCTCAAAAAATACATTTAACAGTTAGTATCTCTCTCACCTTATGGGGCTTCGCCCAAAACCCTCCACCCAACGCAGGCATAAGAAGGATAGCAAATCTTCATTTTGGTATATTTCGGGGTAGGGGCTCAAACACCGCCCCGGCGCACATCCTAACCAAACAAAGTTGAGAAACCCAAGGGTTTTTAGATCATTTTGAAAATAATTATGAAGGGTGTCGTATGTATGTACCACTCAAAAATGAATGTTTATATTCCTCTTTCTATGATAAACTGTACCCTCGTTCGTAACAAGGGGTGGCTACCACCCCAGTGAACTTCCTCGGCGCGTTTAACATGCCAAAAGATATGTAAAAAGCTATGTAAAAAGCTTTTGGATACTCTTTACCTCATCTTTTCCGATCATTAAGTAAACAAAGTAGAAGTTATATCGAGAGTTAGGGTATGCCATCCAAGTCGAAGGGGAGAGGGGTGGGGCCCTCATTTTTAAAAATATTCGCACAGTATGGCTCTCAAACTCTGTTTATGTAAACTAGTAAATTGCCAACCTTTAAAGCTTAAAACCGCATGAAAATCCAATATCCACCTTTAGGGCAAAAATGGCTTTTCGCCTATTTCTGTGGAAAATGCCAATTTGCTGATTGCCCCCCCCCCCCCCCCCCATGGATTTTCATGGACGGCATTGGGTAGCCTAAAGGTATGTAGGGTTATTGGTAGCAATAGAAAGAGGACTATCCCTATGCACTGTTATCAATAATCATAAGCCTCGGATGCTTTATAACGAAACTCCCACGAGAGTGTAACCCCCACTAATAATTTCGCAGCTATTTTACCATTTTCAGATAAGAAAGATGCGCCTCCAGGCTTACAAATACTGAACAACCATTCTTAGATAAGATGATGTGCCACAGGTCTGACAGATTTACTGAACTAATCATTTTCTTAAGCTAAAAGAATTCGCTGCAGGCTTAACTAATCATTTCTTAGGAAAGAGATTGCACTGCAGGCAAATTTACTGAAATCTCAATTCTTAGCAAGAGGGTTGCGTCGCAGGTCTAGAAAATTACTGAAATAATCATTGATTAGCTAAAAGGATTGTGCAGCAGGCATAAATTTACTGAACTAGTAAAAAAAAAATAAGAGGCATGAAGAAGGCAGGCGTGACGAAATAAAGGAACCTAATGGGGCTAAAATATTCTTTGAATTATTGAGGCCTATATAATTACTGAACTATAATTTGCATGGCTAAGAGGTCTGCACACAGACCATATATTATGAACTAAAAGCTTCTGAAAGAAGGTAATAAGGGAATTATGGAGTAAATCATTTCTGATATAGAAGATTGCGCCTTAGGCCTATAAATTTGGGCAAAAGGTATCCCAGAAAGTCACCCGTCGCATTCGGTATTAGGGTTAGGAGAAAAGCCCGTTATCTAACCCTAACCCTTATACCCAGTGGCGCACCAGACATTGCAAATGTTTGTGTGTGTGTGTGTGTGGGGGGGGGGGGGGCAGAAGGGTGCCGAGGCATATTGTGAGAGGGCTAATTTGTGTCCGTCTCAGCAGGGGAGGTGGGGTGCTGAGCAGAAAGCGCACACCCCCCCCCAGCCCCCGCTGTTAAACCGCGCCCTTACCCTAGATGATTAAAATAGAGTTAAACTACGAGGTTGACAACCGTGGACCGTTATCGCTTGACACAATGTCGGCAGATGTTAGGAAAAATATAAGGTTTATTCCCTCCCACCAACCACCACCCCCCCCCACACAAACACCTAGAGTTCACGCTATTCACCCAAAAACACACACATCACCACACACACACACAAATCACAACGCTCCTTGCTTGATAATTTCTGACTAGTGCAACCACTGCAGTGTTTTTGACAGCCAATCTCAAAACAGCATGGGGGGGGGGTATAGATTGGTGGGGGGGGAGGGGGAAGAAGGATATTTATGAACTTATAGCAGGTTTACGGTTCAAAATGTGGTCAAATAGTATGAGTGGGACCCAACTCCCAGATTTTCATAAAATTATTATCAACAGGGCATTGTTATTCAAAAGTAATGTCCATACTGAAAATAGGGGGGGGGGGGGGATTTTTTTTTTTTTTTTTTTTTTTTTTTAAAGTTTTAATTTTGCATCATGCAGTCCTGAATCCTGTATAGGACACTTGTTCAAATTAGGTCACCACCATCGAAAAAAAAGGGGCCTCAGCTGCAGCACTAATTATTTATTATTATTTACTAGATTTTTACTCAATTGGAAAATCTTAAAAAAAATACAACTTTTCAAAAAAACAAAAAAGGAGGAAAGTTTAAGCGGCCGAAAAAATTAAAATGGGTAAAAGGCAATATTTTTTGATTTCGCGTTTTGCCTTATATCATTAACCCCTGATAAAAATCTTTAAAGTTAATTCAGGTTAATGTGGGAACTTTTGTAGGAGTATATGTGTTATAAAATTTTAGTTTGCCAGCTCATGGTCATCTTCAAACCACAACCTCACAGTGTAAATGACAAATGTAGCATGAAGATAGGGGGGGGGGGGGGGGATCACATATGAAATGGGTGTGGGGAAATGGGTGTAAGGCTGGCGTTTCAAAAACCCATGGTATTCGGATGACGCTGACTCAAAAAAATATGGGTCTTGGGTGAGAGACCGCCAAATGCCCCTGCTGCAGTGATTGAGTTTCGCTTCGTCATAGATCTGTAGATCGCATATCAGGCCCTCCCAGTTATTAATACAAAAAATTATAATTACGGCCGCTTGAAACTCTGAAATAAAGACTGAAACATTAGTGCTTTCGTTCACTGGTATCCACCATTAACACAGTTCCTCCTGGGGCCCAGTGGTATTTCTCACGCTAGAAAGCGAGAGGAGCCGGGTTCGGGACCGTGTATTTTCGTCTTATTAGTTTGGTGCTCGCAAGTTTCTCCGAGATTCTATATAAATTACCAAATTTAATACGGTGTCAAATGGAGATATATTTCCCCCTAGAGAAATAGTCGGGGATTGTGGTTCCTAGGGATATCGTCCTTCAGACCTTGGCCTAGGAATGTAGCCATTGTTTATTTATTTTTAAGAAAATGCCTATTCATAATTACATCTTCAATTTTTCATTGTGTAATCATTTCTTTCCAGAGTATGTAAACCCTTAACAACATTTCCAACACATGGTATTTTCCATAATTACCCTTTTATTTCCAAAACCACATGCGCAAAATGGGAATTTTCGACTATTTTCTCTAGAAACTTACCCATTTGCCGATTCGTGGACTTTAGACGTCATTGTGACGCACCATACTAGGTATGTTGGTACTTATTTTGGTATCAATGGAAAGAAAAAGACCCATAACTATCCACTGGATCAAAATCATTAAGCATGAAATCCCACGGGAGGTGGTAAACCACAACGCCCGGTCACCCCCCACCCCCTTGGTAAACCATGTTTAACAAAAAGGCTCGGTAAGACAAGGATTTAGGTCTTCAACAACCAAACGAGTTTATTAACTGCGTTATAGCAACCTGGGTTCTTTAGAACCTTTTGGGGTTCTCAGATTTATGAAATTGTTGAAGATTCATTCTAAGGTTGGGAAAGAACTCCTTCCTACTATCTTTGTAGCTTAAAACTTCTTTTTCTTTCTTTCAACAAAAAAATAAACCTTGATTGATTGATTGAAATCTAATCAGACTGTCACTGATAGTAATAATGAGTGAAACTTGTTTGTAGAATTCTTAACATTACTCGGACTTGAACACAAATTTCCAAGAAACCAGTAGTTTATACCCATGGACAATAATTCCTACCGACAATAGTCCGTCCTCGTCGGACTTGGACATAATCCCTAAGGATCGATGAGTCTACTTCGAACCTGGACAATAGTTCCTCAAAACTTATAGTTACCTTATGAATGGATACTAATTCCTTGTACTTGCAGTCCATGTTGGAAACATGGACACGTATCCCAAGAACGATATCCACACTCTGCTCTGTCAGGGCTTTTCTATAAGGACTAAGCCAACCCACCTTCGGACCTAGAAACTAAATCATTTGGAGATGGGCACACTGCTTTGGACTTTTAACATCAGGAAACCAGGGTTGTGTTTTTGTTTGTACTCGCATAAAAAGCCTGGTGTAGGGTGCCATGGTCCAGGTCGCCATATAACAGAGCTTCTTAAAGGATACCATCTACAAAACTTCAGCTTGGCTGAATTGAAGATACCAGATTGCCATTCATTTCAAGCTTGACCTTTTTCGTGACAGGAAGTCTGTTGTTGGGCAACTAGGACCCATGGACCTGAATTCCCTGGACCTAATTGATTTGGTTACGTCTGTAGTGCATATAGATTGATGATCCTTCTTCCTCATGACGGACAAGATATTCCTTCTGTTTTTGCGTTAGATTAAATGGTTATTAGATCAACTGATCATTAGGCAAAATGGGTTTAGGCAAAATGGGTTCAGACTTTAAATGGTTTTTAGACCAACTGGTCATTAGACGAAATGAGGTTTACACAAAAATGGGTTTTGGGACTAAATGGTAATAGACCAATGATCATTAGACGAAAGGATTTTTTAGACAAAATGGGTAGTCTATGGTTATTAGACCAACTGGTCATTAGAAGAAATGGGTTTTGTAGAAAAAAGGGGTTTAGACTAAATGGTTATTAGAACAATGCTCATTAGACTAAATGGTTTTAGACAAAATGGGTTTAGAACTAAATTTTTTTATCCAAGGGTTATTAGACTAAATGGGTGTGGACTCAAATGAGCTTAGACTAGTGGAATTAGAACCCTATTGTATATTATGCCGAAATGGTTATTAACAAAATGAATTATGACCACTGGTTTTAGATCAAGTTACATAGACTAAGTTGGTTTATTAAGCCTAAGTGGCAATTAGACCATCTGATTTTTAGGACAAACGGTTTTTAACCAGTGGTTATTAAACGAATGGAATTAGACGAAGTGATGATAGATACTTCAGTCACGATTCAATAGCAGCCACAATCGATGTTTTTGGCACTTTTCTTTCGGAGGAACAGATAATTAAGTCTCGTTTCTGGTCTCTACATTTTCTGTTAGATAAGCACCCATTCTTTCATCAGTTGGGAGGTCAAGTCTAGCGTTACGACGTATCGAAGGATCGATTCTTCTCAACAAGTCCTGTTAAACTTGGCAATCTGGCCTAGCCTGGGCTTGCCTGACTATTGGCTGTACTGATCAATACATCGGAAGGTGTAAATGCTTCCAAGCGAATCTGCCTTCACTTGAACTGAGATGTGTACCTGCCCCTGTGAAATCTAACCTACACTGCTAAGTTAACTACTGTTGAAGGCTTTGTAACATACCTTATTATTGCCGTTACTAATTCAGGTATATATAGCACTTCCATCTAATAGAGGTATAAGCTTTGATGGGTTTTACCTTTGGCCCCCCGCCCCCCCAAGAGCAACTAGTTTTTAATATTAAGACATGGGAATATTAAAACACAATTTAAACTTAGTCCTAATCATTCACAGAATCCTGACATGGTATTCTATGCTGGGTCACAACTTTTGACATAAAGTCCACCCATTCAATGCCAAATGGAGATACCTACATGGCTTTGGCTGAGTATCAAGGCCGTATCGTACACAGGATTTATTATTATTTTCAGGGTGGCAGGTCTGTGGGACTTCGTAAAAAGGTGGTAAAAGTGGCCCTAACGCCCCTAAAATTGTCCTTTTATCGGAACTTTTTGAACATCTCATCACCAAAAAAGTGGACTTTCTTTTCAAAATTTTTCGTAAATTTTGTGCTTTTTATCAAAAGATTGAGCAAAAGGTGGACCCTTTAACCCATTGTGGATTTTTTTTGGGGGTGGGGGTGCATCAGGCCTGTGAGTCATAATAATAATACATAATAATAGTGGGGCTTATAGAAGGTCAATATTCAGATCACTTCAAACACAGGCTCATTTGATGACTTTTAATCACCTCGTCCGACGCAGGGGGGTTAATGTTACCACCATCACCACGCACCCCAACGGATGATTCCTCCCCTGTCGCACAAAAAATCAAACAATATATCCCGCCTAACACCTTGTGCCGCTGAAAAACATTGTTTTATATGAGCATGGCTATTTGTACTATTAATATGATTGTGCCCCCTCAAATAACCAAAATGTACATATAAAATTATGTCACAAGTAATGAAGATTATCCTTTAAAAAAAATCATGAAATTGGTTTGGTGTCCCATTTACACAGGGACCAGAAACAGTTTTAATGCAATATTTTTAATTTTTGAAAGTACTTTTGCTAATTTGGATTTTTATTTAATGAAATGGTATGAATCAGATATTTGTCATGAGTTATTGAGAAAATTCCTCTTTAAAAATTGTTGTTGTTCCTTTTTCTCTCAAAATTTTTTTGTACCCTAATTTCCGGAAACACCCGTATGCTTACTTTGTCAACCATCCTTGCCACATACAATAACAATTTGGGCTTGCATGAATGCAGCAATATGAAATTTGCTTATACTGTTTTATAAATAAGCTCTCAGGTATGATGCCATATGACCCATACTGGTTTAACAAAAAACTTGATATGTTTGTACTTTATTGAAGAAAGGACAAAACATACCAAACAAGATGATGTTTGTCCCTTAATTAGGAAAATATCAAGGGCCCCTTGGTCGTGAACATAGTAGAAAACCCTTGGTTGGACGAGGATTACTCACCTTGATCCCACACTGTTAAAAATGATCTTAAAATAACGGCGTTTTGACTGTTAGCCGGGACTCAAAACGTGCAAATAACTGTAAAAAGGGACTCGAAACGTGCAAATGACTGTAAAAAAAACATGATTTTAACTGTTGTGAGTCCCAGCTGCCAGTCAAACCCTGTTATTTTAATGAACATTTTTAACAGTGCACTTTCGAAGAAAAAAAAATTAAAAAGTGCGAAATCCATGGTGCCCCATCGAAAAATCCAAATGGCTGCCAATTCGTCAAAAATTTGATTTTTGACATGAATTAGTTTTTGTTCAATTTGCTTAATTTTGATGGAAATACCCATATTTTGGGGTATTAGGAATCATGCTATGCAACTTTCATCTCACCATAGCCATTCATTTTCTTGAAAATCCAGTTTTTGCTTAAAATTGAGATCTGAGGGCGATTTCCCATAATACTCTAGTAGCTCATGGTGGTTTTGTATGCATGTCCAGAGCTAAACTCTACAGGAATCCACTAATTGAAGGTCCAGGAACAATATTTGGTTGGTAACATAATTCCCACTGACGCCGAAAATGCTGAAATGGCCACGCCCCTTTTGAGAGGTCACGCCCCTTTTGAGCGAAGTACTACTGACTGCATCTACAGAACCGTAGGACCTAGGAGGTTGAGAGACCACTGAAAATGTGCGGAATGGCCACATTATGGGGGCGTCAGTAATATATTTTTATATCCAAAAGTCAAAGATTTTTAAGATAATTGTCAAAAACTGATTTCACCATATTGCGCACTATACAATTATGAATGAATTCATAAGGTTTTCATGCCAAAACAGGAAGGGAGTTCACCATACACCTTGGATTTTGCTCTAACTCTCCTTTATGTTACCAACCAAAATATTGTTCCTGGACCTTCAATTAGTGGATTCCTGAAGAGTTTAGCTCTGGACAGGACATATAATGCATACAGAACCACCATGAGCTACTAGAGTAAAATACGCAGCATTGAAAATTATTTTAACATTCAAAAGTGGAAAAGAGTTTTATTATGAACACTTGCTGAAAATTTGACTTACATGGTGTTTGCGGTTTTAAAACTCGGGGCTTTTAAATGTGAATAAAAAGAACGTTTTCACCAAACTTTAAATTGATGCCACAGGAAAATGGTAAGTGTTACACAGCTCTAATCTTCAGGAAATGATGAATCAACTACTATGATGACCCACCAGTTAACATTTAAAACTTTTGATATGATGTGTACTTTTTGGGAAAGCGCCCTCGCAGTCCAATTTTAAGTTAAAACTGCAATATCGAGAAAACAAAAAGTCATGGTTT
>JAMKCH010012065.1:0-115554 GCA_023653785.1 Ophioderma brevispina | reverse complement strand
GAGAGCTTGACACCTGTACACGCTGACGATCAAGTACCATGGGAAACAAACTTGCGGTTTTGATGCTAGACGCAATAATGCATAGTGCAACGCCCTATTCACTACTGTGCTAATATTGATGGTTAACCATTAAAACAGTAGTCTTTTATCTGTATCTTGAGAAAGAAATGGATTGAAAGCTGAAATTTTAGGACAACAATGAGGAAAATACGGACTTTCATCTGATATCAAAATTGATACTACTTCCGGGTAATCAGGGGGTCCCTAAAACGATCGGAACAAGCACCTTTAAGCCATTATGATACACAGCATGGAAACCAAATGCTGCTGTAATCCTCTTCCTCATCTTCTTGACTTGTAGCCCAAGACTCCAGCCAGTATTAGTCATGGAGCTTCATGGGCTACTTTCCACTGCTGTCATTTGGTCAGCTGTAAATAAACAAATCATAAAACATAAGTCATGTAAGGGTGGGAGAGCGTGGCCTAGCGGTTAGGGTGCTTGCCTGTGGCGCAAATTTACCAAAAAATCCCGGGTTCGAATCCCGGTGGGGTCACTTGCTTGGATTCATTCAGGTGCTCAATTCTGGAATTAATCTGTATACGAGCTATTGATTAAAGGGGCATTTCGTGATCCACAGCCTCGTCCCTCCGACTTACCTAAAAAATGTTGAGATTTTTATATCACCTGAATTGTTAGCCTTAGTAATCCACGTGTGCCAAATCTTACGTGCAAATTCGGTCACATCTGTAAGAAATTCGCAATTTTGTATTTTCTGTCCGTAAACGGACAGAAATTACAGCACAGTAGCCTATGGGACCGTGGGAAACAAGCAATTGCTCATAACACAAAACCGCAAGATCGAGATGAGCTCAAATTTTAAGAATAAGCTTTTCTCAAAGATATCTAGTGATCAATGAATAAAACAGAAGGTGCTGAAATCACGAAATGCACCTTTAAATACAGAATACTGCTCTAACTTCGTGGTTCACTTGGAATTGGGCAAATGAATCATGAAAGCATTCCGTCCTTCGGAGGGGATGTTAAGCAGTCGGTCCCATGTACAGAGAGTCAACTGTACATGTACATCGCAGTCAGTGTCGAATAAGAGTAGGGTGTAAACCCCTGACTGTTCCCAATCTGCCCCCAGTCCCAAAAGAAGGCCATGTTAGGAGCGTCGGTATCATTCATACACGCGGCCCCGGATCAGCTTACTCAGTTGAATAAATCCTGACACCACCACAAGCCATTGCCAATGACTTGTGGATATGCTAAGAAGAATGTAAGGGTTAAAGAACAAGGCGGTTCTTGAATCACTAGTGGGGAGGTTATGAAGAATCATAAACGTCTAACATGAATGCTTATTCTTACGCCTGTCTATTCAAAATCACTCTCCTGTGACGATACTTTTCAAATTTCCATTATCGTTTTTGCAATCCACTTTTCCTTCACTCTCAGCACAAGTTGACCTCTAATGACCTTTGACCTTGGTATGTGACCTTTAACCCTACCACGACATGCAAGTGTCTGTGGTGCACCTATGAAATGAGTTTGGTTGCAATTGGAGATACAATGTCCATGCACTGATCAATTTGAAAAAGGTTAACCATAACTCACACACACACATGCACACACACACACATGCACACACACACATGCATACACACACACACATGCACACACACACATGCACACACACATACACACACACAAATGAATGGACATAAAGAACCGGGATACAGAATTAGTATGTACAAGTGCAGGTGACACAAAATTGGTATGCTCGGAAGAACAATGTTCTTTCATTTAATTATGTAATTTAATTTCATGTAATTTTTACAACAAACATCAGTAAAAAATTGCTTTAAACTCATTCATTCGAAAAAAAAATAAAACACATTTAGTGAAATCAGTTCATTCTTGGCAAAGTAAGTTTTGAAACTTTTGAGCATTTCATTTTTATTTTGCCAATTCAGGAAAAATATTGAAGACAAAACCAGCACAGATTTATTTTGTGGTCTTAGGGAAAATAGAATAAATCACCACTGGGACATCTGAATGTTCCTTTAATTACCGTTTTCTCAAGAAGCAAGGAGGAAGCCAAAGAGTCTCCTAAAAGCTTTCACTAAAGAGTTGTTTACTGAATTTGCATAAATGCATGGTCACAAAACAACACAAAAAGAGTACTGAAATTGTAAGCTATTGTAGTTTTGAAACCACTGTAACTTTTTATTTTGTAAGTAAATACTTGTATCCATTTGTGAAACTATGCAGAATATGTTGAAGTTCTGGGTCATAGTGGATCTTGGTTGTCTCTATAAACATAATTTGATGGGAACATGTTTTCTTTTGACAACCTGTGTTTACTCCCAGATGCCCCTATACCTTTGTACAGCTAAAGCATGACATCTGGAACGCAAGTGTGAGATTTTGACCACCACCCATGCTCCTGGACACAGCTGTTTGATCCCATGCAATTGTCTCTTTTATTCTGGAACAATTTTAAGCAGTGGCGACACAATTTTGACAACTGATATAGGTAGGGACATGCAAGGGCTATTTTTTCTGCAAAAATCAGACAAATCCATTGCAGGAATCTTGCCATATAGGCCTACAAAGGTCATAATTTGTATGTTACAGCGCCCTCTATGTGCCCATTCTCCATAGAAAGATGTGGAAAACTATTTTTTAAAGAAAAATCATATTTGCCCGCAATGAAATTTCATAAAATAAAGACCTTGCTGGTCTTGTGGTTAGGTGCTGACCTCATGATATAGTGGTCTCAGGTTCGAATCTCGCTATTGCCTCTTTTAAAATATATAAAATTTTCATTATTTTTTCAGGTTAGAGGGAAAAATTGTAAGTCCAAAAAAGATAAGAAAAAATAATAGCTGCCCTTTGAGGTTAGTGAGGGAGACCTGCTCCTGGAGCATGGGTGGTGGTCAAAAACTACCACGTGCATCTGGAACTTTGCAATATGCTCAAAGTCAGAGTTCTCCATTGGGCACTAAGACAATTCTAAAAAAAAAAAAAAAAAAAAATGTGAGATTTTGACCACCACCCATGCTCCTGGACACAGCTGTTTGATCCCGTGCAAATTGTCTCTTTTATTCTGGAACAATTTTAAGCAGTGGCGACACAATTTTGACAACTGATATAGGTAGGGACATGCAAGGGCTATTTTTTCTGCAAAAATCAGACAAATCCATTGCAGGAATCTTGCCATATAGGCCTACAAAGGTCATAATTTGTATGTTACAGCGCCCTCTATGTGCCCATTCTCCATAGAAAGATGTGGAAAACTATTTTTTAAAGAAAAATCATATTTGCCCGCAATGAAATTTCATAAAATAAAGACCTTGCTGGTCTTGTGGTTAGGTCGCTGACCTCATGTATAGTGGTCTCGGGTTTGAATATCGCTATTGCCTCTTTTAAAAATCTATAAAGTCATTTAGTTTTTCGGTGAGGGAAAAATTGTAAGTCCAAAAAAGATAAGAAAATAATAGGCGTCCTTTGGAGCGTTAGTGAGGTGAGGGACCTGCTCCTGGAGCATGGGTGTGGTCGGTCAAAAAAAAAACTACCACGGGCATGGGAACTTTGCAATATGCTTCAAAATAGAGTTTCTCCACCTTGGGCCACCTAAAGACAATCTAGAAATGTGTGCCCCTCTTTTTCTAAACTTGAAGTGAATAAACCAAACATGGCCATGTAATTAAAGATGCATGACTTAGTATTTTTCTATGTGGGCAAAATGTTGGCACAATATTGTGCATGATATCGAGTATCTGCGTCCCTATAGGGGTCTTTCGTCGGACAGAGGCATGCTCAAAGCTTATGAAAATTTTTGGTATTCTTCCTACTTTTTGTCCAATAAACCTCTGAAACATTATCAGTGAGTGGTCTATGACCAATCAAGTGCAAATTAAGAGAAATTTAAAATATACTCAAAAAATCTCTTTGTATCCCTTTAAACTCAATTTTTTTCCTACTCAAGGCTCCCTGGTTGCAGGGGGGTAGGACATGCCAACAGCAAATTCAAAACGGTATCAACTTCCAGGTGCTAGTCTGTTTCAAAGACTTACGGTAGGAGGGCGCTCTTACGCACAGTTACGGTTACACACAGACTTGACTAAAAACTAGGCCTGGTCACGAATATTTAAATCTAAATGACCGTTACTAGAAATTACACTATTTTGCAGCGAGGTTAATCCACTAACCTCGACGGATTTTGACATTAATAATTTTGTCTTAAATTATCATGATATTACTAAGATCTTTTGAACAGAGGTTTAAGAGATGATTTTGTGATGTCACTGGGACCGAGACTGCCATAGTAAATGCGCGTAGAAGTTTCACAAATTACTGTTTGGAAATCCCCAATGCCCAAATCGAGCAAATCGTGTCCTACCCCCCCCCACTGGTTGTGTGGTGCAAAAACCATAACAACTTTCTGACTCTAACTTTTAGCTTTCATTCTAATAAATCAATACATACAATCTCTTACACATACTGTTCACTCTGATAACAAACAATCTCTTACACATACCTTTCCAGTAGGCTTGAGCTGTTGGCATGTATCAAATCTATCAGAACCAAAAAGAAATGATAAAATATTGAGATTAATTCAAGTGCAATACATCAGTCAACAAATGCCTGGCATCCTTGGGCATACCTAAAGGAAAGAGAAAGGCTATAACCAATACAGCAGCCAAAATTGCACTCAGAGCGAGCTATGGCAACTGGCTCAGCAGAAGCTCAAAGGCGTTCAGACAGATGGAGCTACATGCAAGCAACTCCAGCAAAATGCTCTGAGGGAAGTGGAATGGTTGAGCGCTCACAAAACCAGGTTTAACCCGTTAAAGTCTGGTCCAAAGCCCAGAGACCTCAGAACACACTAAACTAGACAAAGAGATACTGCATAAGGTGAATTTTCCCTACTAAGTCACCTTCACAGAGGGAGATATATCAGGAGATCTTAAAACGTATAAAACTAGGCTCCGAAGGTGAAAAGGGCCAAAATAATTCAAATAGGTAAATCAATCATATTGCCTTCTTTTCTCAAAATTTTCATCAGAACATGTGGGTGTACATCCCAAGGGAACACAAATGACCAGATTGAGTGCTAGCCATTCCAATTTACATATTCTAGAGTCAAATTGGCCAAAAAACAGCAAAATTGTCCAAAATCCTTAAATGAGGCATGATGTCTTCCTTTCTCAATGATCTTAATGGGAACATGTACAGTTTACTTCCCAAAGGACTAAAATTAATTGAACAGAGTGCTAGCCATTTCAATTGACACAAAATGGCCAAACAAGTTCAAATTTGTCCAAAACTAATAAATTAGTCAAAAAACTATTTTCTCAAAATACCTTAAGGGGACATAATTTATTTACTTTCCAAGGGACAATGATTAAGTAAGTGCTAGCCATTTCAGTGAACACATTTTGGGGTCAAAATGTCCAAAAAGGTAAAAACTGTCCAAATATGGTAAAGCAGGCATAATGGCCTCTTTCTAAAATACTTAATAAAAGCATACATGTTTCAAGGGAATAATTAGGTGGAAAAGTGCTAGGTATTCCAATTTACCCAATTTTGAAGTCACATTGGGCTAGGATCAAAATGAACTCAAGATTGAGGGGATCTCAAGTTTTATGGTTAATATGGTCAGAAAACATCAAATTAAACTATTATTGATGAATGAATGTAATGCAGCACTGTTTGTCCTTAAGGTGTATTATTATCCATTAAATATACATCCCTTAGAAAAATTCATCAGAAAATTAGAGTATTGGCTATTCCAATCCTCAGCTTTGAAGTTTACCACAAATGTGTAAATTAGCTCTATTACCCTATTTGTCAAAATAGATAATTAGGTCATAATTTGTGTCACCAGAGTACATTAAAGTTGACAATTGAGTTGGCCATTATAATGCACTTTCCTTGGAGGGGACAAAGAAATTAAATAAAATCAAATGTTGTTATGTTATTATTAATGCCTTCTTTTATGGTTACTCAAAGTGCTATGAATACATGAATGATAAAATTACTAAAGAACGCATTTTGGCTTTAATGCATAATTACAATGAGAAAATATCTCCAATTTGTTTCTTTAAACTGCATCAATAATATACTAATCAAGTGTTTATTTTAATTTTGTTAGGTTTAATCAACAGGTCAGAATGATCATTTTGTAAAGCAATAACCCGAAATAGGAAAACAGTCACTGTCCTAAATTTAACAGCATATTCAGTTATGGTTTAAATGGTCCAAAATGTCATTTCTCCGACATGGTTGAGCAAAATAATTAAAGGGTTCTCATGTGTTAGGCCTATTGCATAATTTATTCAATGCTTAAATACACACTGACATTTTTTAAATATATTTCTAGGCCTGTGATCTACCCAGAATTGGACAAGCTTGGCTGATAATTTGAAGGCTGTTAAATTGGTATAAAATTGGATTTCTTAAAAAAAAAAAAAAATACGTCCAATACCCAAATTTTATTGTGTCAAGCTATGAGTGAAAAAAATATTGGCGAGACCATCCAATTTATCATTATTTGTTTTGAGAATCTTGTGTCCAATATTATATACACATTTCATTTTAACTTTAGCTTGGCCGTTCATGACTTCATAGACTTGGGCCAATATTGGCCTCTGTCAAATATACATCCCCTGTACAATCCGGGCTACATAATTAGCCTGAATCCTTGGCCCTCACACGCCATTATACCGTATTATTCCATGAACACGAGCGGCCAGCGATTACTACCAAGAAGGGTTTAGCCTATTGTTCGTGAGCGCATTCGGTGTAATACTGTCTCGTTTACCAGGGTTTCACAGACATAAACTGCATTCGGAATGCATTATGTTTACATTCAATGAAAGTTTAGGGGGATTGATCCAAAGTGATTGGAAGTACTTTGCCACCCAATTTTCAAGAGAGCGTAGATTATTGAGAAGTGTTGTTTTTATTGTTTTCCAGCATGTGTAATAGTAAACCGGGTGTCCCAATAAATGCAATCCTCGCATTTGGTGCTTTAATTTCAAAATACTGAGAATTATTCAAATTTTATAACATAATGCTGAATGACGAACTTGTTTCGTAAACTGTCGCATTTATTTGTCCGATACGGTTCACTAGTTTGAAAATAAAGGCTATTATGTAACCCGCTGTCAAATTAACCCATCCAAGTTTTGTTTAGATAGTTGAAGCAGGTTCACCCTGGACATTGAATAATTTCTTTCAACTGGGTTAAAATCTCCAGGTACTATTCCTGTCCTTTTGTAATGTTAAAATGTTGCAATATATCTGTACGGCATATCTTTTCTCCACATCTGTCAAATTCATTGTATTCACTTCACTGTTTTAGAACCAAAGGCGATTACGTAAGTCGCCACAATTTAGCCATTCAACTTGACTGATAATACACCAATCAAGGCATGCTAAAGTAAGGCAGAGGCCATGTTTTGTTTTTTCTCCTGTCCTCGTTCTTTATCCTGACTACTTAAGTTTGGTTCAATTAACCCAGTATAACCGTGTAACTAAATATTTAATATTAAAAAACATTTGAAGACAACATTTCTTTGCAAATAGGAAATGGTTCTGTTCACAATGAACAAAGTTCTGACATTGTGTTTTGATTTAACTCAAGTTTTGGTTTTCATTGGTTTATTTGTGTTGTGTGTTTGTCTATCCAAATGGTCCATATATAAACATATTATATCATAATGTTCTTCAAATCCCTCTCATACCATTTGCATTATTTGGCATTTAATCACTCGCTGCGAATTGCAATTTACATGGATTTGTCAAACCACTTAAGATGAAAACTTTAAGTTTGGCCAAGTTGCTAAGTTTAATATTCTCAATATGAGTAGAGGAAAATACTGCGCAGACGATAAAAGACCGTGGATAAACAAAGAGTACGAATTTTTAGTATTTACATATTTTGAAATTATAGCTCCAACATTTCCATCATTTGGTGTTTAATCCCTCCCTTACATTACATTATACACGCAGATTTGTCAGACCCCAGAGCAACATTTGGCCAGGTCGCTAAGTTACTATTCAAAATGGTAGAGCAATACTGCACAGACAATAACGACCGTGGAGATATAAAACAAAGTCGACCATATTTTAGTAATTTATTTTTTTTTTAACAGACAGGTTAGTACCTGGAGATTTTTTAAAGTTAAAGACATTTCATTCAACTTTCATGGTGAACCTGATTCACGACTACCACAACTTGGATGGTGTAATTTGATAGCGGTTACATACTAGCCTTGTTTTCAAAACTAGTGACCGTATCAGCAAAATTGAAGCAGGATGTGCGAAACAAGTCTGTCATTAAGACTGTTATAAAATTTGAAATAATTCTCATTAATTATGAAATTATAGCACCGACTGCGATGATTGCATTTTTTGGGACACCCTGTATAGATGGAAGTATTTCAAAACATAATAATGATCCAAACTCGGGTCAAATTAAAAAAAGAGCAGCTTTGCTTAGAACCATTGATAGATCACTGTGTAACACTGCATAATACTTAAACTTACAAAAAGCCTTATGACTAGCCTAGTTAGAACTTGCACATCCAAAATTCAAGTATTATAAAACTGATTATAACTGTAGTAATTTGTGTTATCAGAATGTGGACTAATATTTTAAGAGCATTATTGTTTGATTATTCATTTTTTGTAAATTCAATTATATAATTCGCTAATTCTGATGTATAGGCCCTACGAATCGACAATATTAAGTGTGTGTTTGAAAATCATAAAACAAGTAATTTTAGCTGATTATAAATGTAGGCAGTTTTTGCCCATTTAAACTTCCATCCGGATTAGAAAATCACACCCTGGCCCTACCAACTATTTAATATTCACTAGAAATCTATATAAATTCACAGGTAATATTAAAAATATGGACAAAGTCACACGTTTTATCAATGGTTCGCGTCATTTTATGATATTGATATATTTTGGGGAATTTAACCTTTCTGTCATTTTCGACTCCGAAATCTATGATTTGCTTCATTCTATTTACCAGGTTTACTACATTATATCCCGTGGATTAAACCATTATCTTTTGCCTACTCGCAAAACTATACATAATGTCAGAGTAGGACAAGTGGAAATGTTTTGTTATTTCACCCATTTTAATTTATTTGATAAGTTGGGATTAATTTTGTCCTATTTATTCTACTTTGACACAGAAATCTGTAAGTTAAATGGCTAGCACTCTTTTCACTGAAGGCACAACACTTATATTACCTACTTTGAAAAGAGGGCATTATACTGGATTTGGCCATTTCAACCCCAAAATCTCATTAATCCAATACAATCAGGAAAAAAAATGTTGCCACACTTTGTCCGCCTTGGCTTTAAAGTTGCCCCTCTCCCCTATGCAATGTTGATCCAAGTCATGTTGTTAGCAGCCTCGTCGGGTCCCCCAACATTGATTGATGGGGTAGGGGAAGGATATGGATAAGAGCAAGACATCGCTTTCCAATGAACAATAATTACCCAATTCGGATCATAGCTTGGTATCCTGGAACTGTTTGATGATATGTATCAAGTGTGGGCAACTATTTTTTTCCATGATGTAGCTCTATCGCCCTTATTTGACACCTTGTGATGTAGTGTTTAACCATTTTGGGACAATTTTGACCTTTTTTGGTCATTTTGATCCAAATATATGAAAACTAGAATGACAGCATAAAGCACTGATGATGTTTCCTTGAGATATAACTGCAAATGTTTCACTTGAAATGTTGTGAACGAAAGTATGGGACGGAGGTAACCATTTTTTGACAATTTTTGATCTTTTTGGCCAATTTTACCCCCAAATCTCTAAATCGGAATGGCTTCCATTTTTATTCCCTTAAATATGACTCCTTTGAGGTGAATGGACATGTTCTAATCAATTATTTCAAGAATGTATTTTGACTGATTTTCCTATTTTTGGACAATTTTTATCTTTCGTGGCCATTTTTGACCCAAATTAAGAAATGAAATGACTTCCATTGTATCACTAAATAGTTACAATATGACTCCTTTGAGGCAAATGAACATGTTCTGATCGAGCTGTTTACGAAACGGACTGTATTTATGACTGATTTACCTATTTTTGGACATTTTGACCTTTTTGGCCATTTTTTACCTAAAATAAAAGATGTAGAAAGGCCAACACCCCATACGTTGCTGTACTACCATGGTGGTATGATTCCACTAGGTTGGACCTTGTAACAAACACACTGTCAAGAGTCATATTTTGGTCCTTTTTCTGGTCCATTCTATGAAAAATTTAATGTAGGATGGCTTTTTTGCTAGCAGATACGAGAAGTTTCTTCTTTTTATATCTTCCTCAACGTGGCTTAGCTAATAATCTTGTATTTTGAAAGAATCTTAATAATGCAGATAATTACAGGCAAATTGTTAACACCCTTTTTCACAACAACAAACAATTAACATCAACAGACAACAACTACAACAACACACCTGGACAAACGATCGCCATGACCTATTCACAAAAGACTAGTCCCTTTTAAATAGGTAAGTTCTCAGTTTTGAATTCTACTGTACTTTGTTTTAATATTTAAAGGGTGCCACAAGAGATTCACATATCAGGTGTCCCTCAAAAAATCGAAAGTACTGCCTTTTTGTCCCTGATGTACATCTTTTCCATCAAAAATAACCACCATCGAAAGGATTAAGCTGAGAAAATGTTTCTTTGGTACAAACCTGTTTAACATTTCTAATTTCATATCTGAGCAATACTAATTCAGCCTATGTTTTATATTGAAAATATATATCAAAATCAGAATCACAGTTTCCCTCCTCCTCTCTTTTAAGGCATTTTCATATAACAAAGCATCTCTTGAGTGTTAGTCAGATGAATTGGGCTATTATGACACAATATTTGGTGGTCCTCAAAAATCTCTCGTTGCACCTTAACAAATCCCGGTTCGAACCGTGGGTTCACTTGCTGGTATTTTATTCGGGTGCTCTCTGGATTAATCTGTATAACGAGCCTACTGATTAAATACAGAAAATACTACGCTCCTCCGACACGGGTTCGCTTGAATTGGCCAAATGAATCTCTAAACATCCCGTCCTTCGGAGGGACTTAAGCCGTCTGTCCATGTACAGAGATCCAACTGTACATGCACATCACAGTCAATTTTGAAAAATTAGCGTGTAGCCCCTGACTGTTCCCAATCTGCCAGTCCTCAAAAGTGTGCCATGTTAGGAGTGGTCCAGATTTATGGATACACGCGGCCCGGATCAGCGGTTACTCAGTTGAAGAAATCCCGACCCCCACACAAGCCACTACCAATGACTTGTTGACAACGACAAGAAAAGAAGGCAGTAACCACGGAATACATGGAAAGTAAAATTTAGAGGTCCAACTGATATTATTATTAATCCGGATAAAATTTAAGCCAGGACTAAGATCTTTGTGAATGCTGGCCATGTGTGTGCTGCCTGAAGGCAGCCACACAGAAAAGGCTTTAGAGTCACTTTTTATCATGCACTTTGGTCATTTTTTCTGTCAATTTTGGATTTTAGTGAAACTTTGTGTGCTTTGTTTAATTCACATAAGCCAATCTTAGAAAATCTTATCTATCTTTCTTCATAATTTCTCCCACAATCACTGCCACTGATGATGCAATCACTAAAGCCCAAACACTAAATCTCATTCCCCTTCATGTAATGACGGGGGTGTTCAAAAGGTAAAAGGGGAAAGTTTCCAGTAGGTGCAACAAGTCCATCCCAACAAATGTCCCTGCAGTCCAGAATGACTGGCTATGCTCATCTGTCATCAGTCGCGTACCTGGCGAGGGCATGGGGAAAAGTTCCGTTTTTTAGCCCTCTGACCCCCCTGGCCTTTTGACCCCCCTGGAGGGCAAATTTCCAAGACTGGGAAATTGCCCCTCTCAGAGCGGGCAGGCCCGATACGCCTGTCTTCCATCCAGTGTATAACCCATCCAACATGTCATATGTACAACACGGATGATTGCCCCAAGATGAACTAGTAAAAAAACTCCAAAATTTCACAGCTTTGTAACAACACAGGTCCGCTTCACAATTTTTGAAGACAGTGCTGCAATAGCATATCCAAATCTTTACGTTAACTCAACCTCTAATCCAAATCACAATCTTTAATACAGGATGGAATCCTGCATGGATGAAATTGCAATGAGGCTATCAAACAAGGTGCCCAAAACAACAAGTGTCATTTATTTGTAAACTGATGTGCTGTCTTTATTTGTTGTAAAGTGACTTGGTTTTTCTGACCCTAATGTTTAACGAGCCCTTTGACTCCTAATGAGGGTAACACACTTTCATTTCATTTTGAATAGGATAACACAAACATGCATGCACATATACTTCGGCACACAAACCTGCACCCATAGCACACATGCACCCATACACCCACCACATAGCATCTACACCACATATGGGTGCAGAAGCATCAATCAAATTGGGGGGGGGGGGGCAAATAAAATTTGGCTTTTTTAATTTTATACATATATGCCTATTGGGATCTTCACAAATTTTAAAGGGATGGCAGAGAGGGGGGTTTGCAAAATGTAGGGCATATTCCTCCATCTCGTCTACTTTTGCCAACCTTGGACACCCAACTCACATACACACAACAGAATCCTGGTCCTTTGGGGGTTAACATGCAATGCAATGGGTGCAACAAACACACCATGCCAAACAACAATACATCCCTCCCCTGGCCTAAAACATAATATTTTGATCGAAACAGTTTTGCATGTAAACCTGCTATTTTGTCTTAAGAATATCTAATTGACATTACATAAACAAACGTGCTGCTAGCATCGTGAAATCACCTTTAAGATTAGGTTAAAGGCCGATCATTGGATTTGTTAACTCATGAAATATTTTTTTTTTTGTAAATCAATAAAATAAGATTTTGTTGGCATGTAATAATAATAACAGGTATCCTAACATACCTACAAGTGTAAGACCAAAAGCAACCTATGAGGACAAAATTGGAAAAAATAACGTATGAGAATTCTTGGCAGACCTTATTGTTCATTTTAAGTCTATTCCTGAAATGTTAATATGTGACTCTTTCGGGTGGATCACGGATAGGGTCTTTAAGAGTAATCTAAATAGTTGCCAATTGGTGATCACAATCCGATACTATATTTGTTTATTGTCAACAGACCTAGGTTTTAATTTGCGTGCATAAAGATCTCTATCTATCCGTTTGTTTTGGTAGGAAGGAAGATCAATATTTGATAAAAAGTTCATGTGTCATACCATTATGAAAGCTAGAGTGATAAAAATATCTTACTGCGAGTTTCAAACAGGTCAGTGTAGTGAGGACAGGATGTAAACATAAAATATTTGTCAAATCAGTTGCAGATAAAATAATAACAGGAATAGCAAAGATTTTGGGGTAGCATAAGTATCCAGGAATGTTTATTTCATTTGATCACTCTGGAGAGTGAACTATCAGGTTTGAACTGTGTTATTTGGGCTGTGTCATGCCAAATTCATAACTCCCCAAGAGTGAAAATTTGTTTAAAGAATTGGGAGGCAGAAGAATAGTTTATATTTTGAGGCCTGAGACAGAGACATTCCCAGAAAGTGCCCCCAATTTTAGATGTATTAGATCACAACCCCTGGAGTGAATAAACCGAATAAGCCGTCTTTAGTAATAAGATGATGATTTAGTATTTTTTGTCCTTCACGACGACAGAAAATCAAAGCATGGTTTTCTATAGGAATGATTTTCCATAGCATTTCAAGTTCAAAACAAGGTTTGTGGTTTTCTTTTGTACTTGTTTTGTCCAATAAACCTTTGAACGTCTCGGTAGTGGTTCTCAACGTCATCCAGTAATTTGTATCCTCAAAAAATCTCCTCCTGACACTTTAAAAGTTCGCAACTTCATGATTGTTTTTATTTTATTTTAGTTTCACAAGATCTCGATCAGAAAAGCTAATTGAAAAATTAAAGGTGCATTTTCGTGACTCCAGTCCCTTTTGTTTTATTCATTGTTGCACTAGATATCCTTGAGAAACTTTTCCCAACTTGTTAGCTGATCCCGACTTTGGCAGTTTGTGTTATGAGCAAATTCTTCTTTCCTCACGGTTCATAGACCACTTGCTGTAATTTATGTCATTTTACGGACAGAACAACAAATTGCGAATTACTTACATACGCATTCCAATTTGCACGTAAGATTTTGTCACCATGGATTCTAATGTTAACGGTTCAGATGAATGAAATCCAACTTTTTTTGAAGGTAAAGTCGGGGGGTGAGGCTGTGGATAACGAATGGCCCTTTAAGTCGATCTCCAATCTATGCATTTGGTTGTGCATCACAAATTGCCCCTTTAAACCCTACTTATACTTTGCAAACAAGAAGTAACTAATTTTTGATTAGTTTTTTTTTTTTTTTTTTTAAACATTAAATTTTATAAATCATTATTTTAGGTGGAATTGCACATTTTTTTGCATATGCCATTAGTGAAAAAATGAGGAGGGAGACATGGACATGCCTGGGGCACTCACATAAAAATGGATAGGGTGTAAAGGCTGACGCTTCCAAACTCCGAGGCATTGGTGACAGAGGACTTCCCCAAAATAGGCTATGAGAGGATGACAAATTACAATATTTTTCAAACAATGTGGTCTTCAGGTGAATTTTGTGCAATTTACTAAAAACAGATCTTTCAATTGAAATTTGTCAAAATTTCCCCCAAAACAATTAAAAAACCAAAAAAGATCAAATTTTTAAAAAAGTTTTGGGGTCTTTGGGTGAATTTCATTCAAAAAACCTGGGGTCTTTGGCTGATGATGCTGAAATTGGGGTCTTAACAGCCTTACATATAGTAGTCGCTCCACTTGAGCGGAAGTGCCCCAACTATTCCAAATGTGGTGGTAATTTAAATCCCCCATCCCCATGTGATTTCTGCACATCCTCTCCCAGATGGGATACTTACCTAAATTTCATAGATGGGTAGGTATTCCACATGAGTTCTTGTGAGCTCTTCTTGTGGATTTATACTCCCTGCCACAATGGGGGCAGGTAGATTTCAATTATTACAAATGGGCCATTAACGGGATAAGCAGCAATTTTCCTGATCGAAGCAATTCAAAAAATCCATTAAAAGTCCAAACTAGTTGGGGGTGGGTAAGACAGTAGAAGGTTGATATCTTTGGCGCGCGCAGGGTGTATACTCGCTCAAAGTGACTTGGGTTCACTTTTTGTCTTTTCCTGTTAAACATTTCCAAATTATTATTTCCATGAGAAATGCAAAATCAGCGTGAAAAGCTTTAAATGAGTCAAAGAGACCTTAGCCTGGTTGTTCGTTTTAGATGACCCTATCCAAATGACCTAGAAAAATTTGGAAAGCCATCTCAAATGCACTACTGACTTATGCGTTTTAACGTATAAAGAATTGCCCGGGGCAAAGAGGTTAAGTAGGGTGGTCTAGCAATCCTGGTCCCGGTCCCAGGTTTAGGATAGTATTGGCCAAAAATTAAGGGAGGTGGTCTGGGTCTGGTATAGTTTAAGTTGCCACTTTTTATGCTCCCGAATAATTTGACTGGGGACATATTTTACGCTCGTTGTAAATACAAATTCAACTAGTTCAATGTCAATTGTGTCATAAGATGGGTCTCCCTTACAAATATTTAACAAATTTTGTTGTGAAAATTAGTCCAATTCCTCAATTCCGGTAGCCAAAAATTCCCTTTTGTTTAAAAGGTCAAAAGGTTGAGGGAAAAGTGCAATTGTGTTAAAGGTGCATTCGTGATTTTGACACCTTCTGTTTTATTCATTGATACTAGATATCCTTGAGAAAGCTTATTTCAAAATTTGAGCGCATCCCGATCTTGGGTTTGTTTAGGAGCAATTGCTCGTTTCCCACGGCCCCATAGGCTATGTGTACTGTAATTCTGTCCGTTTATCGGACAGAAAATCAAAAAATTGCGAATTTCTTACAGATGCGGACCGAATTTTGGCACGTAAGTTGGGCACACGTGATTACTAAGGAACGACGGTGCAGCTGATATAAAAATCTCAACATCTTTAGGTAAGTCGGGGGGCCGAGGACTGTGGATCACGAAATGCCCCTTTAAATAGGCCCAAAACCTTAGTCGAGTACCCCACCCTGTGACAAACTAGTACATGTTGTCAAATTCTTTCCTCAAAAGAAGATTGGAAACAAGCAACAGTTTGAGATGAGAGTAAAATTGAAGTGCAGTGCTGATGTCTAAGGATTGTGCAATTCAAATGCCATGCAAGTCACCGCTTCGAATACGCGTCTGTAATAAATGCTTAGGCCCCTAATGCTCCCCCTCTAAACAAGCACCTCCCCAAATTGATTTTCTTGATCAACGGTTCTTATAAAAGTTACCAAAAGTTCTGCTACAACAGATATACATTGATAACTCACAATCGAAAAATTAGCGGAAGATTGCTTGCCTGAAAATGGCTAATAAGTGGCATTGAAGAGACCATCTTAGCAGGCAGGTATCAGTGGTGGTGCCAGAGTGGGGGACGGGGCAATTTCTCCCTAATTTTTTTTCTTCCCCATTTCTGCCCCCCCCTTCCGGCCAGAGAGGAAAAATGGGATTTTTGCAAAATCAGTGTGAGTTTGAGGCCAAACATCACCAAATTTGGTTTATAAATCAGAAATTTGGCCCCAAATTGGTTAAACCTCCTATTTTGGATATTTTGCAAAACTAAAGTTCACTTGTGCCCCACCAAAAAATTGTAATCCCCCTCCCCCACCAAAAAAGAAGTCTGGCGCCACCACTGGCAGGTATACGTTTTTTGTATACAGCTGTGGATGTTGTATGACCATTAGTTGCTGAACTTGTTCAAACATCGATCCTTTTGTGTGGGACACCGCATATTCATTCCCAGACAGTGCAGGCTATCATTTGCAATGGAAAATACAAACGGACACAAACGACCTTGCATAAAACCTCCTTTTTAAACAAATTTAACCCCCCGAGGGGAGTTTCTGTCACCTGACCCATCTGCCACTTTTTCTGACATGCTTCGTTTTGGAAACCCTAGCGGAAAAAAAAACGTGATAAAAAGGGTTTCCGAATTTGAAGTGTGCAAATGGGTTCAAGGTTATGGAAACTCCCCAACCCCCGGCTTTTATTACAGATAATCCAGTATTCGATTATGAATGAGTTGAATGGAGTTTGTTAGTGATGCTCACATTGACTCACGATTCTACTAAGAGCTCATACAGCTCACCGGTATTGACGCGTCACTGCTGCATTGGTATTCCAGTCTCGATTCTTGCGATGTTCTCGCGACTGTTTCTCTAATAGCATTTTATTGTTGGGGTCGTATCTAGGCAATGGTGGAGTGTGCTTGGCAAGCCGGTGGTAATTACCTGTAATTAAAGATCGTTTGGTAATTAGAACACACAGCCTTAAAGAGTGTGAAGATTAGCCATATTTAATTAGATCATGCCTGTTCTAAATTAATGATAGAGAACAGTTTCTACACACAGTGGATAGTATTGGCATGCAGAAAATGTTCTGCGTATATTGTTGTTCAAAAATTCTCCAAATATGGCTACTCTCCTAATTGGATTGCTGCTTGAGGTTCACATGTCGTGATTTATTATCAAGCAATATTTTCTCATTCCGAAACCTATCGGCTGTGTTCTTTAAAAGGGAGCTAACTATGAGAGATGTGTGGTCCAGTGGAAAAGCGAAGGACTCGTGATCAGCAGTCGTGAGTTGAGCCCCGGCCGCGGGCCAAATGTGTTTGTGTCATTGGGCAAGATAATTAGTCTCAATTGCCTAGCCATTACGATGGACAATTGGGGAAGCTGTTATGGGTGTATTACAATCTAAGTGCGATAGGGTGTGCGCTTAGCCAGCTGCCACCTATGTGAAGCAAAGATTTGACGATTGCTGACGGCCAGCGTTCAGCGTAATAAAATAATGGCAATCAGGCCAATTATTATTCTTATTATATGAAGGACCTTATTTTTCTTTCAAAGTACTATGAGAGTTAAATGGAAGGGTGAGAAAATTCCTCATGGATGCAGGCGCGTAGCCAAGCATGGTGGTTCCGAGGGGGCAATTTCCCAGTAGCTGCAAACAAGTCCTTGATCACAAGCAAAAATTTCCCGGTCGCAGGGGAAAAGATCCGAAGAGGGGCTGATTTAACATGAATATCCCATGTTTTATTTCCCGATTTTCCTTCCAGAGGGGGCACTCTGCCCCCCTTTGCCCCCACCTGGCTATGCCTCTGCATGAATTTGTCATTGCGGCCCATCCATGAGGAATTTTTTTTACCTGTTAGAATACATTTTTAGAGTATGTTGGAAGGAAAAAAGTCCACTCATGTAAGACTAGCCTGCATTAAACCTGGGCCTGGGTCGAAAGTTAGGACTCCCTTAAGAAGACTAAGCCATTAGAGTTGGTTGTAGTCCTCTCCTCATAAGATTTTTTTTATTTCGGTGTATAACAACTTAAAAATGCTTCAACTTTTGACTTGGTACCAGGAAAATATGATCTTACAAGGTTTCTGGTCAAAAATATAACAAACTCTAGAAAATATTAAAATTTGACAAGATTTATAGTCAAATTTACTAGGTTTTTACTCAAATTTGACTACATATTCTCCTATTGTTACAGATCAAGTGACGAGGCATTTTTAGTAGTGTAGTAAAAATGTGCACTGAATGAGGCATTGTGAAATTGAACTTAAAATATATCACAGGGTCATGTGGGTCATTGAACCACCCACATAAAAATCACCAAAATTATGTTTTGCAGTCTGTGTTGCTGTATCAATCTTGATTCATTTGGGGTGTTGCTACATTGAACAACAGTTGACTGCTGTCATCTGTTGCAATGCAAAGATGGCAAAAAATTGGCCTTCCTAATTCCCCTCCTAAAATTACAAATTACCTGCAGATGCCACATACTGCCAAGATTCATATGAGCCGACCCGAAACTTGGATGGAGTTGCACGGCACGCTGATAGCTCTAAACAAGGTATAAAAATAACAAAACAAACATGATAAATAATCAATCTAAAGTGATAATCAAACAAATATTAGAGGACGGATTAAATAAATACAATTTTATTTTTGGCTGTATTGTTTGAATTACGATAACTGATATAACATGAATGCAACGAGAAGGCTGCCAAAAGTTTATTGGCATTGTTTTGTATGACATGTTTCATGATGAGCACATGCAATTAGCATTATGCTAATCAGCTGACCGAGCTGCATCAGGAGGAAAAAGGTTGGGCAACTTTAACGCCTGGACATTACCTGCCAAGAGAAGATACCAGTAGCTTCCCACAATGCATTGCTTCCATTGGAAGTTTTATGTTTTTTTACAGGTTGCCATGTGGATTGGTAGAGATGCAACCGCTCTTAAAATGAAGTTTGTGACCGACTTGTCAATGTAGCCATGTTTCATCACTAATGATCCTTCCACATCAGTACCTGTACAAAAACCTCCATTGGAACGCAATGCATTGTGGAAGCTATTGAAATCTTCTCTTCTACCTGCCATATAGCTATCTATGGTTCCTCAAGAACAATATTTGATGTTACTTGGAAAGGTCAATATCATGTAATGAGCATCAGAATATACTGTAAGAATGGTGGTATGGTTTACACAGAAATATAGAAGCACTATTTTGATTGGTTACTCAGAGGGCCTATCTAATGTTGTGTCCTATAATGAGCAAAATCAGAAAGATTGTATCATAGATGGTAGTGCCAGGAGGTTAAGGGTCAAAAATTCAGGACATGAAATGAGAGGCATGAATTCATAGATTACGGTCATTGAAGAGGTAGGTAACAGCTAGCCCCGTACATTAATCACCAAACTTTTGGGTACCCATGCTTGTGCATATAGGAATTGAAAACAATCCTTTTGCATTTTTGGAGTGCAAAAAATTCTCCTTTTATATGCAAAATGTGGAATATTTAGGACTTAAATTGACCACTTTTTGGCAAAGTTGTGACAAATCTTTCTTTGATTTTCAAACCTTTTCAAACAAAATATGATAAGGTAAATAGAGTCAGTGGACACAAAAGTAATATATATGAGTAAAGGAAATTGATGCATGCGTGCAAAATATTGAAACTAACTTATCCTTCATTCTCATTGTAACTGAAAGCCATTTCAATATTTGTTAATGAAATTCCACGGCAAAAATCTTACAAAATTAAGTTTTTTTGTGATCTTTACAAATTAAAAAGAACCCTTTTTGTGATTTTGAAAAAAAAAAGAAAAGGAAAATTGATTGTGGAAAATGCTCTGTTTGCGAACCAACGCACGAGAATGAGCTAGAATGGGACCGGGAAGTTTGGCGAGTGACGGACTGGGGAAACAGGTCAAAATAGGCAATGTCGAACACACCAAATGTGGGTGTGCATTTTAAGAACCCTTGAATTTCATGAACAAAAGTATTCAATTTAAATACTCCAGGTGTAAACTAGTGCAGAGCTGCAGAGATAACAATTTAAAAAATTCAAAAATCTTAGTTTTGAATGAAATTGAGCACATGCTTCAAACAAAATGTCCTGGTATTATTAAGGGCAAAATGACACTGTTTTCCCATTGCGGGTACTTATTTAAGTACTTTTTTCCATACACTAACCCTAGCACAGCTAAAGCTCACCAAAACTCACTGTGTTAATTGAGAAAAATGCACTATGTCCAGAAAGTAGCGATGACGTCATCAAACCAAGACTCATATGGGCACGAAATCGCTGGCCGGGCCAGCGACACCGCCGCAGCGTGCTATCCCGGGTCATGGGGCTGGGGCCCGAAGGGCCCTGGGTTCGAATCCCACCTGAATTGGCGACTTTTCTTGTTCCCCTCTTCCCTCACACCTTCAGTTCCTCCCGGCTAGAAACCGACGTCAGGGTTAGGGTTATAGAGACAATATTTTCTGAGGATTCAAATTTCTTTAAATTTGCACTGGATTGGTTGTCGAACACCTGCCAAGAATGTTTCACAGGTTTATAGGAGAAAGGAATGCCAAGAGCAGAAAAGAATACAGTCCAACCTCGTTTATCCGGCCACCATTTATCTGGATCCTCCTATTATCCGGCCGGTGGCTCCGGCTGGTGGCTGGCGGCCGATCGAGCCTGCATGATATTGTTTTTTATTTTATTTCTCTTTCTTTTTTTGTTAAATAAAAAAATATATTGTATTCGCCCCTCAACTCTTCCATTCCCCGGCATAAATAATGACCCCTCCCTAAGTGTTTCTCTTACCTCAATAGCACTGTCATTCTTGAGTAGCTCTCTGTAGATGTTACCTTTCTCAAAATGGACCTGACCCTTCATCTCATTGTCAGATTCAGGCACTAATGATAAGGCTTTGTCTATATATTCTAATGCCTAAGAAACAGGAAATGGAAGAGAATAACAGTTAAATCAATGCTGATCTCATTTGTTGGTATAATAAACCAAATTTCCACTGGGGGTGTGAGGGTGGTGGAATACCAAATGAAAGGAACAATTTGGGTGGGGGTGGGGTGGGTGCCGGAAGAAAGAAAACCAAATGAAAAGAACAAATGTGGTGGAACGTGGAGGGGGGGGGGGTGCTGGAAGAAAACCAAATGAAAAGAACAGATTTCATAACAAGAAAAAGGATTCAAACAATATTCAACCTAATTTGTGCCCCGGGCATTTAAGTCAGTCATTTTTAGGGGGCGCTTATGAAAACGATTGAAATAGAAGTCGAATATGGGTATTTACTCACCTAAACATCAAAAATGCAGTTTACTTGAAACCAGAATCATCTTAGTCCTAATCCATATGGAAAATTTATTTTGATTTTTGACTAAATATAGTTGTACAGGTGTGTTCAAAATGGGTGCTTACACAGTAGTTGCTTGTGACATTCTGTAGGGGCGCTTATTAGGGGAGGGGCACTTATTAGGGGAGGGGCGCTAATTAGGTTGAATACAGTATTTCTGTTAAAAATAGTGCACCCAGATTTGGAATTTTACCACAATATGTGTCAAATGACAATTTGAATCAAAATAAGATAATCCCGACCAGCTGGGATGGATGATCATAAAAGTAGATAATATTGAAAAAGAAGTTGCTCACTGAGTGACTATAGTTGCTTAACTATTAAGCTGACTTATGGGCAATTTGTTTATTGGTGTGTATTTTTCTTTTAAGATTTAAAAGCAAAATTGTTGACTTTGCATAAACTTTTAATTTACTAGCAAATGCAAATAAGAATTCAGTTTGTCTTTTTCCCTATAAATCATGGACCATCGCTTTTAAGTTCATTGTAACTGCATGTCACAAATTTTGGACCAAATTGCCAAAAAACAGCAATAACAATATTTTTGTAAATGTATTTTGTTCCACAGGTATCAGGCAATTGACATTTTTAACTTAACATTTTGGACACACTGGGTTGAAAAATAGATCACAATGTATTTTAAAGCTGCATGTAAGTTTGATAGGCCTGTATGTTACAATGAGCTACCACTACCCCCAGGCAACTACCAGTCACAACACTCAACTACTGAGTCATGGCAGCATCTGAAAGGGACCACAAAAATCACCAAATCCCTTGATTCTAACATCAAAATGTACATTTTTGAAAGTAAATAGTTGAAGGGGTGTGCAGAAATTAAACACATATGTTACTGTTTTGAGATGAATGTTTTTTGACTGAACTACTGAGCAACTATAGCAAAAAGATAGGAGTTATCCAACACTCTAACCATCAAAACTCTTACTCTGTTTAGCGTTAAAAATGTTATGTGGAATTATCCCTATTTCTTGTTACTGTCTAAATATATGTTTAAATCTAGATGCTAGTGTTTTAATTCTAGGCCAGTATTCTAAAAGATGCTTAACAATTGTTTAAGTAAACAATTTTTTATTTGGAAAAATGCAATTTTTAAAGTAATATAGCTATGTAGTACAGAACGTTATAAATTTCTTTGGTAAAATATGACAAATTTGATGCTTTACCATATCCCCAGGGGGCAGGCAAGGTCAACCTGCAAAGCGAATGCTATAAAAACTGTATGCATGTTCAAAATAGTTTAGATGGATCAAATAAACACCCCCAGGGTGGACACGTAAATCTAATTATGCTGCACGGGACCTACAATAGGAGGGTCACGGTAAGGGGGGTCCCAATTTGAGTTAAATTTTGAATCAAAGTTATCATTTTGGGTTCCAATGAAAGGAAATTTAATTTTAACATGATGTGATGTTCATTTATTCCATTTTATAATCATATGGTAAAGTTATACTTATTATGCTTGTGTTTAATCTTTCAAACTAGATATGCCACTGAGACTATGGAGTAGTGGGAGGGCTCTGCAGATATCTTCTTCTAGCCTGGCTGCTCCTATTTATGTATAGGCAGATAGTCCCGTTGAGTCTTCATCCAAAGCTCCCCAACCTCATGTGTGAGATCTCAGAACCCCATTTCCTCAGTAGTCTATGCCTTCAACTCGGGTAACATAAAAAGAAGCAAATCCTAGTATCTCAGTTTGTGGTAGAAATACACCAAATTTCCACTGGGGGGGTGTAGGGTGGTGGGCATCCCAAAAAAGGAACAATTTAGGGTGGGAACTGGGGTGGGGGGTGGGTGCCGAGAAACCCAAATGAAAATAACAAAGTGTTGGTGGAACGTTGTGTGGGGGTGCTGGAAGAAACCAAATTAAAAGAAATATTTCATAACAAGAAAAAGGATTCAAACAATAGTTCAAAACCTAATTTGGTTGCCCCGGGCAAGTAAGTCCCTTCTTTTAGGGGCGCTTATGGAAACGATGAAATAGAAGTCGATTTGGGTATTACTCACCTAAACATCAAAATCATTTACTTGAAAACCAGAAAGTCATCTTAGTCCTACTCCCTAGAAAATTATTTTGATTTTTGACTAATATTAATAGTTTGTAAAAGGCGTGTTTCAAAAGTGGTGTGCTTACAGCAGTGTTGCTTGTTACATTCGTAGGGCGCTTATTGAGGGGAGGGGGCACTTTATTAGGGCGGGCGGCTAATAGGTATGAATACGGTATTGCTGTTAAAGAATAGTGACACCCAGATTTGGAAATATTTACTCACAATATGTGTCAAGACAAATTTGATGTGAATCAAACTAAGCTAAATCCCGACGCAGCTGGTATGGATGATCCTAAAAGTAGATAATAAGAAAAAGATTGCTCACTTAGTGACGTATAGTTTTTTGCTTAACTATTAAGCTGACTATGGGCAATTTGTTTATTGTGGTTATTTTGCTTGTTTAGATTGTAAAAGCAAAATTGTTGATTTGCATAATAACTTTTAATACAATAAATGGCAATAAGACTTCATTTGTCTTTTTTGTCTTTATTCCTATAAATCATGGACCATCGCTTTTAAGTTTATTTAACTAGCATGTCATCAAAATTTTGGACCAAATGCCAAAAACAGCAATACACATTTATGTAAATGTATTTTGTTCCACAGGTATCAGGCAATTGACATTTTAACTAACATTTTTGGACACACTGGGTGAAAACTCGATCACATGTATTTTAAAGCTGGCATGTACTTTGGAAGAGGCCTTGTAGTTACAAATGAACTACAACTACCACCCAGGCACCTACCATCCACAAACACGCCACTACTGAAGTCATGGCAGGCATCTGATGAGGGACCGGACAAATCACCAAAATCCACTGCTTCGACTAAAAATGTACATTTTGAAAGTAAATATTTGAAGGAGTGGTCACCTAAACACCTAAAGGGTGGGGTGGGGGGATTTTTTACTGTTTTGAGTGAATGTATTTTGACTGAATCGATGAGAATCTAAGCAAAAAGAATAGAGTTAATCCCACTCTCCCATCACAACTCTTAACAAAGCATTTTAGCTTGAAAAATGTTATTTGAGGTATCCATATTTTCTTGTTACTTTTATTTCTAAATACAGTATGTTTTGAAAATCCTAGATGCCTAGTGTTAATTCTAAGGTCCTGTAATTCAACAAGATGCTTCACAAATTGTTAAAGTAAACAATGTTATTATGGGAAAAAATGCAATTTTTTAAAGTTTTTTGTTTTTTTTAATTTCGGTTATTTTTTTGTTTTTGAAGTTATGGTAAAAATATGATCAAATTTTGTGCTTTACCACATACCCCAGGGGTCGGGCAAGGTCACCCTCCATGCGATGCTATAAAACTTATGCATGTCAAATCGTTTAGATGGATCAAATCAACAACCCCCAGGGAGGACACGTAAATAAATATGCAGCACGGGACCTACAAGAGGTGGGGTTCACTGGTAAGGGGGGTCAATTGGAGTAAATTTGGAGATCAAATTATATCATGTTTGGGTTCAAAGGAAAGGAATTTAATTTTAATTAATAAACAGTGGATGTGATGTTCATTTTTCATTTTATACATCATATGTAAAGTTTTATACTTAATTAAATGCATTGTTTTTATCCTTCACACTATAACATGCCCCCTGAGACGTCTGGAGTAGTGGGAGGGCTCTGCGAGATATCTTCTTCTAGCCTGGCAGCTATTTATGTATCGGCAGATCGGCAGTCCTGTTGAATCTTCATCCAAAGCTCCTCCAACCTCATGGAGATCTCAGAACCAACCCCATTGTCCTCAAGTTAAGGTCTATGTATGCCTTCCCCTCGGTAACATAAAAAAAATGAAGTCAAAAAAAGAAAACGCCGAGTATCCGGCTTCCTAATGTGAACGGAGCCTTCATTTCAACTGGGTATAGATAACTTCATTCTGCATGGCCAACCCTCGGGGTCAACCGGATACTTTGGACACATGGAAGTTTCTCCTCATTTATTTTTTAACTTGTAATGAAAAGTCAATTAACAAGAATTCGTTGGAATATTATTTTCTTATCATCAATATTCAATCCGTTTGCGAAGATTTCAGCTCTTGTTCATAGCTTTCAAAGAGTCACAATTTAGCTTTTCTTGTCATTTTCAGGCCTGTTTTTTGACCTTTTTACCAGTTTTTGTAAAGACGCTAATGTGTTCAGCTTTTTTTTTTCAAAACCCCACCCCCCGCACAGGTCTGTTGCCCCTAGATCCTAAGAACCACCTCCTTTTTTGCGGGTGATCGTCGATTTCCCTCTAGGGGTTACTGGATCCATCAGGGGGGGACACATAAGGCCAACTACAGTTAATTAACTTTTTTGGTTGAAAGTTTAGCTAATGTCCAAGCGGTTAGACATAAATGATGAAAGGAATACCAAAGATTTAAAAACCCAATTTTATATTTTTCTTTTAAAACATCTTCAGTAAACTTTATTTATGATTTTAGTAGGAACCATGGAAACCAATAAAATAAGTTTTCCAACATACTTGGAGGACCCTTGCAACAATTAAACAAACAAATTCACTGCACACCCCTCATTTTTATTTTTTTACAGTGCTTTCAACCTTTCACACTTGTCAATGTCCCATAGCTGATACATCGACCAAGGCTTGATCTCACCATATACTGTGGTTTATACACTTTTTCTCAGATGCAAAGTTTAATATTTTTTTCAGACCCATCTTAAACGTATTTCTATTTGAACGCTCCAGTAATCATATAAAGTAGTATGACTTATTAAAATATGAGTCCCCAACTAAGCCCAATGAAGTGACTCCATGCATAATTTTGAATATGTAACAGGCTTTTGTTGGGACTCTGTACAAATGTCAGCGGTCTATTGTTTGTTCCCTTTCCACTGCTCCAAGCCAGTGTGCAGAGCCTATTTTTTCAGAGTATCATAGGTTGTTAGCTTTACAATAAAAACTGACACAGAGGTTTCCCTAGGCTAATCCTCATCCACGGCATTGGTCAAAGACCGTAAGAGTACTTGCAACTCACTCCGACGGAAGGGTACAAGCACAAGCCAAGAGTCCTGAGTTTCCTCAGGATATCCGCAGACAGATAACGGTCTGTAAAATTCTAAGACAACCACGAGAGGGGGCATTTGAGGCCACGGAAATCTTCAGAACGCCCACGATTGACTACCAATGATAAGCATGAAGAATCGCCGACTGCTTAATCTGTGCCGTAGAGCCTGAAAATGCCAATGAGCCTTCTTTGTACGTTGTGGAGAAACCCTTGAATTACGTTCCCTCCAAACTGTAAAAAGGAGATTGTTTTAACATGGTTCCCATGCCGAGCAAGACGATGACCAAATGTCACAGCCCAAAGCATTCACAACACTGAGTTCGACTTTGCGGGACTAGGGAGATACCCGGGGGAGTATAAAAGATTACAGTTCAGACACTGGCTAGATTTTTTGTTTATTGGCGAGAGCCGCTACAACTCCTTGACCATCAAGATGGAGGACAAAGGGTTAGTCGACTTACGTGGTGAGAACCTCCAGGATGACTCTATTTCAGGAATCGACTCGTGGTACGCGGCTCATGATGGTATGGGTCGTATTCATTATGGAGGTGCCAGATGGAAGCATTAACTGGCCGTCGTGTACCTGGCATTCTGGAAACCCACTGTCTGCCACAGGCAAAAGGTTTATGTAAAACAATTTACAGGGCCGCTGTAGTGAAGAAACAATTTCTTTCTTGAGGCAAAGGGGGTGGAGCAATACCATGGCCTGCTTGCTTCACTGATTTGAACCCTATCAAGCATGCCTGGATGCCTTAGGTTGAACCATCAATGACAGGGACAAACTTCCTCAAACGCTACAGGAGTTAACTCAGACTCTGACTGATGAATGGGACGCTCTGCCCATTGACATCATAAAACCAACCTTGTGGACAGTATATTTGCGACGTCTTGACGCATTGATTCGTGCCATGGTGCCATACTCGATTTAGTGACTGATTGACATTTAAAACAGTACTATTGAACATTTTAATGCATGAATCAACCCAAAAAGGTTTAATTCTGTAGATGACTGATGTAAAATCTAGTACAAAATCCTTAATCTTCTGTTTTCAAAATACCAACCTTTTGCTTTCAGGCTCAAGGACTGGTTCGTAACGGTTTCATGGTTATATTTTCGGAAGAGACCTGATCAATCAAGTGTGTGCGAATACAACCCTAGATATCACAAATAACCTCAAATAGATTCCATAAAAAGTGGTAAAATATTTATCCAACTTTATTAGCCAAACCGTTATTACACTGTGGGCTTTACTTGTACTATACGGTCTCACAAAACATAAAAGCCCTATCTGTCCATACCTACAGGACCAAGAATATTAGGATACATAATCTCTCTGTCAATAAGAAGCTGGCAACATTTGTGAAATATGATACCAAACATGCATAAATGTGTACCACATCCCCACTCCCCCCACCACGCCCGCCCCGCCCCGCCACCCCACCCCAACCCACCCCCCACCACTGACCCCTACATACCCTTTAGTAAATTAGTAGACATCATCTTACTAATGTTATAATTCATAACAAATTACATAATTTGTGTTCCGTTTGCTGTACTTGTGCAAACATTACCTATGGAAATAGGATCTGGATGGGGGTCAACTTGACCCCCCGTGTACACCCCCCGTGCATCTGATTGAAAAACGTGTCCACCCTTGGGAATGTTACCTATGGCCCCTAAAGCTACCCAGATAGACACGTTTTTATAGCATGAGATGTCAGTTTGCAATGAAATATTAGGGTTTGCCCCCTGCGTAATAGTTTAAAAAATATCCCCTAACAACCTCACTCTTTTTTGGGACAAACATTTAATAACAACACAGGTGTTAAACACCTTTTTGGAATGATGGCCTAGTGTCAATTTCCTAAACATTGATATTTAATTCCTAACCTATAATCATCAAACCTTTATCACATTTAAAAATTACAGAATGGGCAGTATTTGTATAGTTGACTTATATACAAATATTTAATTTCTAAACACTTTTTGAGTTCATTTTCCCATTTTCCCCAATGTAGCGCTACTAAACTGGTCCTGCATAGATATATACTGGCTACTTGTCTTGGTACAGCCACAGGTGGTGGGTTTTCTTTGATACAACTGGGCTTGATGCCTGATGGCCCCGGCCTGTCCTGTTCATCGAACCAATATTTGGAGCCGGTTATAATCAAGAAATAAATAATTCCAGTCAAAGAAACAGAAAGTCTCAGCACCTGCATGCCTAGGCTATGAAAATAAGATTTTGTTGTAGCACTATATAGTGTTCATTTTAACAAAAACCGTTTTTAAGGTGCAATGAGAGATGTCACATAACAGGTCTCCCTAAAAATGTGAAATATCTGATTTTTGCACTCATGTAAAGGCTTTTTTTAATCAAAAATATGCCTATAAGAAGGGCTGAAAAATATTTCTTTGGTGCAAAATTTGTGAGTTTCTAATTTACTCATAGGACAAATGCTAAATTTAGCCCATGTTTTATATTAAAATTCAGACACTACAGTGATTCATCCAAAGAGTCAAATATTTGAAATTTGCAGTAATAGCTTAAAGGTGCACCTAGATATTTGCGCAAACACAGGCACCCCAAATCTTGTTGTCATAATAGGTAATTTCATATAGATTAGACATCAAGAGATTCTTGTCTTTGTATTTCGCTACAGACATGGTTCTTAAAAGAGAGACAAAGGCGATTTGGATTGCGTGTATTTTCATGTTAAACATATTGATGAATTTCTACTTTGCTCCTATAAGAAATTAAAAATTTCACAATTTTGTACCAAGAACTTTCTCGGCTTAATATCCTTCAGATGGGGATATTTTGGATGGAAGCTTTACAATCAAGGGCAAAATCAGACCTTTTCAATTTTACGTTGCACTTTAAAATTGAAGGGAAAGTCGTTAATTCTCTACATTATGTTTCTTTAACTCATAGTTGTCAACAGGAGGAAACGGCAGTCTTCAAAGTTTTGACTCTCCATTGAATTAGGTTGTTTTGTAGTAAGTGGTCTGTACGTACAGTAAAATTACTAAATACCAGATTCCTGTGGCTTATTATTGGTTTCTTCTTGTCTTAATCATTTGCAGGGTATGTTCGGGTACCCATACTTTTTAGCAGAAGGAAAAACCTAATTTTTCATGATTTTTTATTGATATTATTATTAGCAAATCCTGATAGTGCCTTTACGACAATGAAAATCGCCTGTTTTTCACTTCAAGGCTTTCTGTCTGTATCCAAGACACGATTAAGAATTATGGGCTTAAGACTTATGAAATCACTACATTGACACAATATATTGTGGGCCAAAATCTCTTGTTGCAGCACAAGCACCATTAAGTGTCAGAAAAAAAGCATCAACAAAAAAAATAGCTTAAAAAGTATTTAAAAGAAGCATTTACAGCACATGATTTTGAATTATCATCTTTTCTCATGGGTATTGAATGAGCCAAGCCACCCCTAAAATGAACATGGCTGGGTGGGATCGGGATCACAAAAGTGCACTTTTAATAATAATATATGCCTCTACAAGGGCACTAGCCTTCAACCGTTCAACCCATAATTGCCATGTGGCTGTCGGCGTTGCCGGCGCAAGGGTGTTCTTCTGGTCCATATCAATAGCGTCCTCATACCCAATCTTGGCAAGTTCCACCCTATTGGTGTTGTAGTAATAGCGCCCCCCAATTTTGCAGTGTATCCAGATCCTTTTGATTTTGAGTGCCCTATTCAGCGGAAAAAAGAAAGTGAAGAGAGCAAATGTTTTTATGCAATAATTGAGTTTATCCAATCAGACTTATCTGCAATTGGTAGCATAAAAACATCTGATATTTAAAGAGACACTGGCACATTTGGAAATGTGCACCCTCAGATTTTTGCATGGTTTCTGAGTTTTTTATATATCTTAGCCCTACCCTGGAAATGATAAGCCCAATTGACATCGTAGACTCATCTTATGGATGTCTTTACTTAGCTCATATCACTCCATGTTTTGATGGTATAAATATTTTTGTACATAAAAATATATCTGTCTTTCCAAGGTCTTAGACTATCATTTGGAGCAATTGAAGAAATTTCATACTTTGTTGAAAAATTGTATTCGATTAAAGACACTATCAGTGATTTGCTAAATCAGAAAATCGAAAAAATCATGCAGGAAGTAAGGTTTTTGCATGTCCTGGAACAAGTATAGGTATCCTAACATACCTACAATGAATAGGACACATAAGCACCTAGTAAGGAAAAATCGGATATTTTAGGGCCATTAGTGTCCGTTCGGACACTTCCTACAACACGTAATTGAATGGAATTCTATCTTGGCACACTGCTGCTTCTTTTCCTTTTCTGTCAATTCTCAGTTTGGAAAGGTACCCTTATGAAAATTCTACAGGCTTGGCTTCACATTGGGTGGTGGGGGGGGCTATTCCTTCAAATTTCAATATTTTGTTCTTTCGGATAAATCACTGATAGTGTCGTTAAAGTTGACCACTCAATCAATAAAATACAGTGGGTTTCAAAGCTATTGCAAGCATTAATATACTTGTTGACCTATTGACAAAATGTGTGGTGGAAGTAGTACATTTATGATTCATGATTTGCAAACTTCATCACTCCTCACATTTCAGAGCTTTAACAAAATACTGCAATTTAAAACTTGTGAGCTCATCTGGTAGGGACATATTTCCTTATGGGGGGTCAAAGATCATGTATGATCATTAGTAATCCCGTGTACACCCCCAGATAAGGCTTGGCCCGTGATTTTTTTGATTGACCAAGTATGAAGTTTAATCAGTCAATGTGTACACTTTATATGTAGAACCTGACCTTGTTTTCAAAAATACAGTTGGGGAGGATAAGAGAGACTTTACATGCATTCAAGAGGACTAACCCTCATCTAACTAAGAGGGGGTTGCCACCCCTTTCATTTTTTTTCTGCCTTGCTAAACCTCCTTTTTTTGTGCCAAATCAATTTAATGTAATTGTCATGTCAAATTTTATATGCTCTCTTTAATGCAAAAACAAACCCCAACCGTTGTAGGTAAGATACACGATGATCCCAAAGTAATGGATGGTGGTGGGGGTGGTATGGGAACCATCCCCCCTGTTTGACGCGAAGTACCCAACATGCCTAGTAAACACAGGATATCACAGACATTTGATGTTGGTAACATTGAAGTTGCTATGGTCCTCCTTTCCATTGATATTAAAATGTGCACCAACAGGCCTAAATTATATCAGAACAAGACGTCTAAATTTTGCATGTCAAGCAACTGTCCATTTCCAAAGTACAGTGAAAATAGGGCACATCTTTTTGGTAGGGAATCCAAATTCTCACATTTTTTTTTTTTTTGATCTATGTGATGGGAAATGTCTAGTTTTATATAGTTACCTTTACTGTTTAGTGCTATAATAATGCTTTTGAGCAGTAAAACCGGCTATGGTTAAAATCACCTTCCCCTCAATTTCCCTCCCATTGACTAAAAGCCACAGGGGCATTATGTGCCAAATATGTAAAGTTTAAGCTTTGGCAACAAGCAAAAAAAAAAATATTTCTTTCCCTGTAAATTCTTTAGTTTAATTGTTTGAATGAGAAGATCGCATAATAAACTCAGTATTCCCTTCAGCAGTACTTTGACTTGGTATTCTGCCCATGGCTAAAGAGCTCATTTTGAAATGCATGGTCATGTCTAATATTTCTGTCTTTGTTTAATTATTATAATTGACAACAGCCTGTAACTGTCTCCGCCCGCTACTGGCACAAGAATTCTGACCATGTCGTCTGGCCATGACTCACCATCGTCAACTTCATGGACTTGACTACTAAAATGATTATCGATATGCTTATTAATATACCAGTCACATTTCTCTCTCCAGCCCTTGTTTCTCATAAATTTTTCCAAAAATTGTGTATTTGGGTGAAAAATATGCACACTTGTTAATAAAATGAAGGTTTTGGCTGTTAATTCCCATATTTTAGAAATTTCCAAAATGGGCATCTTGGGGTGACCAGTTGCAATATTTTTTTTCTTATTTTATTTTTAATAGGGTCTTTGGACTTGACAATGATGTTGAAAATAGGGTGTTATGCATCACTTCCCCCATCCTGAAAGCAACACACAGGAAAGTCCATTAAATATTTTGCAGAATGAGAAAAACCGTTTCCACTGATACCAAAATAATTAGGTTTGATGGAGTAAAGATCTATTCATATTCCACTGCAGTGTGCAGTAAAATGGATGAAAAACCATATCTGGCTCAAGGAAATCAGCAGTGCAATGCAATTTGAACTGCAAGCAGTGCAGTTAAGTATGAATAGACCTTAAGTGGTGGGGTTGAGGCTCAATAGATCAATAGCCCCCTTTTAAAAGGGGAACATTCTTGAGGCAGACTTGCCCGACTGCCTCATAGGGACACAGGTATTTCTGGGATTACCATTTCTCTATAAAATTCGCTCATGATTAGTTGTAGAACACATATGAACATTCCAGGAGTATATTGGACAACAAGTATAAAACAAACCCACCAAAAAAACTAAGTTTGAACTTGCCTGCTGTCCCAACTTGATCAACCCTAAAGAAAGGATATTGTAGGTTCTGCAATGCACGGACAGTAAAACTAAATCATTTTTGGTAGACAAAAACATTTCTTGTACTTATCACTTCAGGTGTTATTTAATGGCTTGTTAAGCATTCTAAATATGCAAAAAACCTGGTTTTGCAATCATTGTGAGCATACTTTTCTAGAATGTCCTTGTATCTCTTTAAAGAGTTGAGAGTTTAATCACTGAACCCAGTGGCATTAGTCGAATGGGGTGAGTAGTGGTGGTGATTTTGCACATGCATCACATTTTGGGGACATCAGTGTTTTTTTTAAGCATAATAGCACTTTTTTAGAGGCACTCCAATGTTTGAAATTGTGATTTTGCATAGTTGCATTGGCAATTGGCTAGTAAACTAGACCTAGGTTAGAGGTAGGATTAGGAATAAGGATAGGTTAAGGTTACACTGTAAAAAATAACCGTGCATTTTTACAAAGGAAAATACTGTAAAAAAAAATACCAGTTATTTTGACTGTAATTTGGAAATGAGAGCAAAATACATTAAACAATCAATTTTCCGGCCTATATGACTAAATGAAAATGGAACTTTAATTCGAATTCTATTGAGTGTCAACATTATCATACACACTATTATTGAATTTCAATTATTATGGATTAAAGTACTCATTTGCCAGGAGAAAACATACGTAAATTTACAGAAAATCCTGGCATTCATTTTGCAACAAAAACCAGTTAAAAAGAGCAGCGTTTACAGGATTTATTCAAAATTTACTGTATATTTTACAGTTGATGTAATAAATTTACAGTCATGCAGATAAAATTTGATAGCTTACTGAAGTTAGCGTGTTCGTAGTTATTTTTTTTTATTCTCCATTCATCCACAATCTCTGTAATATAAAAAAAAAACCACCAAATATATTTTTTTTTTTTTTTTTTTTTTTTTTTTAAGTGTTTTGTTTTTATACTGTAATTTTTTACCGGGTTTTGTTGGCAGATTGGATGCCCGGGTATTCTGGTAAAATTTACAAATTTGTTTATGGTCGGTAGGGTTAAGGTTATGGTTAAAGGTTAGGGTTAGGTTTTTTGTTTTTTTTAATAGGGGGGGGGGGGGATTTGGGTTTATGGTTAACGCTTTAAGGTTAAATTTTTGCAGTTAATTAAGAAGGTAATTGAAACAAAGAATACTAATTGGGAAAGAGATCTGACCAAGTGTTCTGTCCAGGCCAGATCTACCACTGTGTGCACTGTATCTGAAACACACTTTCATCCAATATCAGTACAATGTAAGGTTCGTTTATATGACTATGGTTAAGGTTAGAAGTAGGATTAGGGTGCAGTGGCAGTGCCAAAACTTCATTTCTGGGGGGGAGGGGGAATGGGGGAAAAGTGAAATTTGTTTTTTGGAATTTTGGGGGGTGCAAATTTGGCCAAAATTGCTGAATGTGACAATATTGGTATTTTTGGCCCCAAATCGCCTGATTTTGGCAAAAAAATCTGTTATTTTTCTTCTGGCCAGGAAAGCAAACTGGGGGGGGGTGGAGAAGAAAAAAACTAGGGGGGAAATGTTTCCCCCTCCTGCCTGGCACCAACATTGTTATGGGTTAGGTGTTTTTAGGTAAGTTTAGAGGTGCAGAATAGTGTTTCGTAGGGTTAGGGATTTGGGTTTAAGGTTTAGGGTTAGGATTTAGGGGTAGGGCTTTGATGACAAATGTAATGTTTAATTATGGGTAGGTTCAGATTGGTTTATGATAAGGGATGTGGCTTAAAATTGTGTAATAATAACAATGAATCCCAAAATGGCAAGAGACAATGACTTAAGGGTACTAATGACCCAAGGGTACTGTCATCCTGGAACTACCATTGTGTGCACTGGTACCCAAACACTCTTTTCAATCCAATTCAGGGTAACTTTTCTATAAGGGTTCGTGCTTAAAGTTAGATTTTGGATTAGGGTTTGGATTTGGGTGTGAGGCTTAGAGGGAGATCAGGTTAGGCCTAGTGGTTTGGGTTAATGTTGGTAGGTAGTCATAGGCCTCCAGGATTGGGGTTCCGGTTAGGTCCATTAAAAAAATATGTTTTGTTTGCATAACAGATAAATAATCGGTCGGTTGGTCGGATTTTTTTTTTTTTTTTTTTTTTTTTTTTTTTTTTTTTTTAATTTTTTAGTTTTTTAATTGTTATTTTTAAAGCTTTTTTCAATGACATCGCAAAGATCTTTTTAATTTACTTTTGTAGTTGCTTTGGTTGTTCCTTTTTTTGTTATTTTCTTTCATCTTTATGTTGGTAAAAAAAAATTATTTGTGATGAAAATAATGGGTCGGTCGCAAATATTTTTTATGGTTTGTGCTAATTTGCATAAAACTTTTTGAGTCGAAGTTTTTTAGGGTCGGCCCGGGTTACGCCAACGAAACGAATTTTTTTTAATGCCTTATAGGGTTATGATGTAGGGATTAGTATGGCCATAGTTTTAAGTTAGATTTTATTACCTATCGGGTTCATGGATAAGCTAAGGTAAATTAGGGATTTGGGCTATCAAGTTAGGGTTTAGGATTAAGCTAAGTTTTATGGCCAAAGGGTTATGGGAAGTTTAGCTTAGGTATGGATTGGATTTTATGATTTAATTAAGGGTGTAAAATAATGTCCAGACGTAATGTAACAATGTCTCATATTCACCCATTGACTCAGACTTGACTCAAATAAAACTCACCTGATATAATGGCATTCTGCCTCATCCTGTTTAAAAATACCCATATATCGAAGTAATCTTGCCATATTGACTAGTATAACCGTGTGATCTTCTTGCAGGTTTTAAGGCACTTTTCATACTGATCTAACGCTTCTTCATGCTCTCTAAAAATAAAAGTGTCAGAATTGTTATCGTAACATAACATTTTAGCCACAACCTAAAAACATCTTTTGCATAATTCAATCTAGGAATTCAAGCCGTGCGATCCCTGGGCTCTAGAGAACTCAAGAAGCTAACCAAACCACCAGATGTTAAATGCAATAGGACCACAGAGAGGAAAAACGCTATCTTGACACCAATCAGGTCATTGTTACCATAGAAACAACGGTCGCTAATGCATCCTTATATGCTGTTGACCAATTAGAAATGTGTTATCTGTACTTTAGGGGTATACAAAGGCACTTTTTTATGATTTATTCCAAAGGAAAATGGAGTTTTTCAAAGAAAAAGAAATATCAAACCTAATATAGCTTTTGTAAAGGGCAATTTACTGCATGAATTTGTTGGTGTCCTAAAAATGGCAGAATTTTAGTTTTCAATGACCCATTGAGGTACGGGAAGAGATAAAAATGCGAGGTGAAAATTGATATTGAAATGCATTTTTTGTAATGAACTGTTGACCAAATGTGAATTTTCCTATTAAAAAAGCCAAAAAAGGAAAAGGCCTCCTAGACTGTGATATTTTCCATAACAATAAAAGAGCCTTTCATATTCAGCAAAAGAATTGATTGAAATGAGCATCCTTTTGCAAAGACTAATGTACTTATTTTCTGAATACTAGGATGCGGCAGCACCAACGCACCTTAGCTAGCCTTACCAAAACTGGCATAGAACATGGAGCATATTGTATGCAGAAGGCTGAACAATGAGACACATCTTCATTTGTCATTTGTTGGAGTACCATAAGTACCCCCCTGGAATCCAGTAAAGTGCAATGAGAGATTTCAGACATGGTATATATTTTCTGTGAGATTTAGTGATTTCATATAATTAACACACCAATACCTTTTATTTGGCTAAAGAAAAATAAAACCTTTTAAAAAATGAAAACAAGGTGATTTGGATATGCTTATATTTCGAATAGAAAACTGAGCTGATTTCCGTTTTAACTCCTTAGAGGTTATTCTCTTTTTATCGGAGTGCGGCGATTAATAGTGCTTCAAACACCATGCTTACGGTACAACAAAAGAGAAGTAGTGTCGCCTGCTTAACCTGCACCGCTAGACGACCGGCACATTTCAGTTAGGCGGGAGAATATCTGACAAGTCAAACTATTCTGTCACGATTTTTACACGTCTGCAATTTATGTTTAAAAAGAAAGAAATAAAAAAACCAAAAACGAACAAAACAACAAACAAACATCTTTTAAAAAAAAAGTTGTGATTTGACAACATAAACAACATTCTATTTATGAGTCCTATGCGTTAACTTGGGTTCCTTCTCCCTGTAGCAAGGAAAAAAAGTTTTGTCTCCGTACTCTGGAAATTGGCGTACAAATGTATTAATGTCGGAATAGTTTAAGTACAACGCTTTTTGAGCTCCTTTTGGTCCACTGGTAATATTAAAAATTCCCCACTACAAAATATATCGGATGAAATTCGCGTTGGAAGTGCACCCGGCAGCCGTTCAACAGTGCAGTGGAGTGGGGGTCTAGTGCAGGCTTAGCTGACGAGCCCCTGAAAAACACTATGCATCACCGGTAGTGGCGATACATTGGACGCAACACGCCCGTGCAGGCAACTGTTTTTACGCTGCACCCTCCACCAACATCTTTTATGCAAAGTATTTTCCATATTCCGTACAATGAAGAAATTAATGTAAGGAAATCAACAAAACGTTTCCCCTTCATGGTCTGTTTTGTTTATATACAATTCCTGGGGATCCATCCTAAGCCCAATATACTTTATGCCAATATTATACCTCTTTAAAAAAGATGATCCGCAAAAACAAACATTTCGATCTGAGCTTAAGGTCAGCTTTTGACAACATTTGTTAAATCAAATTGTTCTGTTGAGGCTTAGCTATATCATCAGAGTCAGAATTTAACATGGAATAAAATGAATCCTAAGATTCCATCCTGTTGTGCAACTTACTTTTTATAAACACGGCGAAAAAGAAAGCCTCTTTGCTACAATCCTGTCTCATTTCCTTCCCCCGGGCTCGCAGATCGGTCATATTTTATAATTAAAGTTAGTGATACATTGCGGATGACTGACTGCTGTTGTGTCGGCATTTTTTATTTCACAGTGAAAATCTAATTCATTACTCGATGTTATGAAGCTTTATGAAAATAATTCGAAATACCATGGGAAGGTGGAAATACGATCTGAGTCAATTCAAAACAACGTTCTGACAATGCTTTGCACGCATTTCGGATCTGTTGGTGGCCGTAAAACAGTCCGTAAAGCATGGTGAAGATTCGCCGATCAATACCGAAATGACGTCACAACAGGAAAACCTCTATACAAGAATGTAACAATTTTTGTACAAATGAAACAGTTCTCAGCTTAATCCTTTCAGATGGGAATATTTTTTGAATATAATGCTTTACACCAGTGCAAAAATCAGTATTTTCACACATTTTTTTTCAGGACGCCTGTTTATTTAAATCTATTAAAAAGCCTAAAAGCCTCTAATTACTGTGATATTTCCACCATACAATAAAGAGCCTTTCATATTCAGCAAAAGGATTGATTGATTAGCGATCATTTGCAAAGACTAATGTACTTACTTTCTGAATACGAGATGTCGCATGCACAATAGCACTTAGTTCCAAAACTGTCATAGAAAAGGGAGTCTATTGTATCTCAGAATACTCGAAATTAGTCTCATATGCGGCACATCTTCATTTGGTCATTTGTGTTTGAATACTGTAGTACCACCCTGGACCCCATTGAAAGGTGCAACGAGAGATTTTTGAGGCCCCCATGCAAATATTGTGTCATAATAGTATTCAATATAGATTTGACTCTCAATAGATTTCTTACCTTGTATTCCTACAGAAATGTCTAAAAGAGAGAAAAAAGGGATTTTGATTTGCTTATATTCAATGTACAAACTAGGGCGGAATTTCCACATTTGCTCCTATACAAAATTAGAATTTCAAAATTTTTGTACCAAGAAACTTTCTTCAGCTTAATCCTTCCACATGGGATATTTTTTGATGGAAAGCTTTTACATCATGGCAAAAATTAGTACGTTTAATTTTTTTAAGACAACCTGATGTATTACCATCTCTTTGTTGCAAGCAACCTTTAACCCCCCTGCGGTCTACCACTTTCTTACAGTATCTCTGATTGTTTCATTAACATGACATAGCTTATAACCTCTTATAACCAATAAAATAGACTTTGCATACATCTGTACAGACCTTCAAAGCTTTTCTTACCATGTTTTCTGATTAGCTAAATATATCATATAGCCCAATGTCTAACCAATACAACAGCCAAATACCTGAAGTGGGGGGGGGGGGGGGGGTTAAAGGTACATTCAGAGATCTGATGCTAATGGTCATCATAAACCTCTTTTCAGGCCCTTAAACAGGATTTTTTAGGGGCGGGGCAAATTTTTTCAAAGGGGACATTTCTGGCCAATTCACCCTTCCCCGAAAAAGGGGGGCACATTGGCAAAGTGGCCTTTTGTTTTGACAAAATATGCATCAAACCCCCTAATTTTTTTTTTAATCATATTTTCAAAATCGCATTTTTTGTCTTTGAGCCATTTTTAGGGGCTTTTTTTTTTTGGAATTTCGGAGGAATCTGCCCCTCCTTGTGCCCCCCCCAATGGTTGCATGCCCCGACCTCTCCTGTTCTCAGGTCAGAAACTAACCCTATCTGCCATTTGATTTTACCATATGGGGCTGATATTTGTCATGAAGGTGGGGGAGGAGAGTCTGACCTTTTGTTTGCAGGGGTTTTAAGTGACCCAAAGGTTTATAGGTCATCTAGAGGTCACTTTGCTTAGAAATGCACCAAATTTGGTCAACAGAGGCACTGACTGGAGCCAGAACAAATCTGAGGTGCAAAAGGTCATGCACATAGTGTCAAGGTCCACACACAGGGGAGGGGTGATGCACTAGTTTTAATACAAAATTGTCCCTAGATTTAATGATGAAAAGATTGTGGCCTTTCCTTATTACTAGAGTATTTTTTATTTTTGAGGTGTGATATGATACATTCTTGAAAAGTACCTGGTCCTTCGCACAAAATCTCTGAATGTCCTCAACTAGTTTGCTAAAGAAATTGTAAATGACTCCCAAATGGCACAAATTCAGGACGAAGATAAACATTTGTAACAGTTTGTTTTGTCACTAATAGCAGGTACGTACAGTAATTGGAAGGTTAAAACATGTCCGATTTTGCATCTGGCAATCATGGATTGTTGTTTGAAGAGAAAAAGTTGCCAACACTTTTACCCCAAAAAACACCCCTCTAATGTAATTTACAAAAATAAACAACTCACAAATGTTTTGCAGTGTTTACACCCTACATATAAATCACGGGCACAGTGAATTCCGAGAATTAACTCAACCACCTTGGCGAGTTAAAAAAAAACACTCCGGAGTTGCTACATTCATCAGCACTGTCGGGCGCCAATTTCAATGGCATCTTATAAAGTCCTTCAGCATGAGAAACTTTGCCTTCTTTTTCCGCACATACAACGGCCAGGTTTGTGTGGGGTCACATACCTGGTCCACCCGTCATGCCGTCTCGTACATCTGTCTTGCTTTCTTGTAATCGCCCTTTTTTTCCTGAAGTGAAAATAATCCGAGGTGAATTGGATTAATCGGAGACGGTAAACACACAATCTTTACGAATGCAAACACAGCTTAGCTTTGTCTGTGTGTAAAACCTGGCATTAATTCATCATTATCTCCGTGAAATTCGCACTTGGGCTAGAATCCTACGTTAACCGCATCAAAGCAATTATGTGCTGAAATGAAGGTCAGTGGTTAGGCACTGTTAAATAGTTTAGAAAACAGGACAAGTGTACTGTTTTTTTAGATGCCCTTGACATTTTAAATTTTAAAGTCAAGAGGAAAAAGGTTTGTCTCATCAGGAAACCTGGATGCGCAGGCATGTGAAAATTGAATTTGTGCTACTAGCGCACATGGTAACTTTTTTTTAGTGCTGCAAAATATACTACTTGGCCATGAAATAGGGTGCCAAAAATAAAAGTGGGCAAAAGTTGCAATAAATGAAATTCTGTGTCGCACTTAGAGTATTTTCACAAAAATCTATGCAATGCGTTTCCTTGTTTTCAGTTTTTTGTAAACATGTGACTTTTCAATGTATTTTATAACTTACAATCCTGAATGGAGGGGGGGGGAAGGGAGAGAGCATCCTGTAACCATATTTTTGGGGGGGGAATTTTTTTTTTGAAAGGGGACTTTTTCCCCAAATTTGCCCCCCTTTAATTTACAAAAAACCTAAATGGTTTGCTTTTATGCTCTTTAGTTTTTTTTTGTAGGGGCTTTTGGAATTTGGGCGTCCCCCTGGGTTCTACGGGCCTGGTAGAGATGATAGAGAGTGATATAGAGAGAGAGAGGATAGAGAGTGAGAGAGCGGGACAGAGAGGGAGAGAAAGAGAAAGTGACGTAGAGAAAGAGAGGGAATAAAAGAGGGGAAGAGAGAGGGAAGAGACCAGGAAGAGAGAAGAGGAAGAAGACAGAAGAGGGAAAGAGAGAGAGTAAGAGAGAGGGAAAGAGACGACCGGCACGAGAGAGAGGACGAGAGAACCGAGACGAGGGAGAGAGGAAGAGCATGAAGAGAGGGAAGTGAGAGAGAGAGCAGAGTGTGTGTGTAACTGAGCAAGGGAGACAAAGAATTGCCAGTGGATATTTTATTTTTTTCCCTTCTAATCATCCAAGTATTTGTAGGGTTACAAAAATCTTAGCCTTACATTGGAATAGCACTTTCTGGCTACATTGGTAGGAGTTTTGTGACTAAATTTGAGAAAAATTGAAAAAAAATGACCCTCTCTAAACAAAATGGCATAATAAAAGGGGTCATTGATATACCAGAGGCACAAATTAGCCCCATGTTTGTGGCATGTCACTGTTGGTCATTTGGGCGTTAGAGGGATTAACAGCGATAATACGAGAGAATCGAGAAATGTGGAAATGCATGTTTTTTTTTTTAACTTAATAAAGCAGGGATAGGGTGTACAATTCCATATAACTGCTTTTAATGTAGAAACAATACCACCAAATGAAAAAAAAATGAGAAATTTGTCATATCCCTGCAAATATACATACAGCGAACAGCGTCTCCAAAATCTGCACTAAAACCTGATTGTGGTTGCACCATTAAATGAACACAGATCAACAATGTTGTGTTTGAGGTCAAACTGTATCGATCATGGTGCACAATAATCACGCTGAAAATCTGTGCCTATTCACTAGAAAAGGCTTTGCAAAGTCGGAATTTTTATATACTCACGTATAGAAATTACAGAATCACATAAAAGTACTGTCCTTGTTGGCTTTATTACACGGATTTTAAGCCAAACACTTGCAGGTATGTTTGCATATCCATGCCAGTAATACAAAAATATAAAATATGATTTTGGATGATTTTTTCGATTTTTTCGGATTAGCAAATCGCTGCTAATCCTTTATAAGTCCCCCCCCGCGCGGGTCCCGACTCAGGGATCGAACCTGGACCCTCACAGTGTAAATCGAGAGAAGAACCGCTATGCTAATCCCTGTGTAAAACATGATCTACCCGCTAATAACCTAGCAAATAGACCCCCAAATCTATATCGGTATGCACCCTTTAAAGGTGCACAAGAGATTTCACATATCGGGTGTCCCCTAAAAAAATTGAAAGTACTGATTTTTTGCCCTGCTGTAAAGCTTTCAATCAAATATTCCCATCTGAACGGATTAAGATGAAAGTGGTGTCTTTGGTTACAAAAATGTTAATTTTCATTTTGGATAGGAGCAAATACGAATCAGCCTGTTTTTATATTGTAAATATAGAGGCAAATCAAAATCACCGCGCCCTTATTTTTCTCTTTTAAAGACATTTCTGCAATACAAAGTAAAAAAGCTATTGAGTGTCTAATCTATATGAAAACGTTATATTATGACACAATATTTGGGTGCTCAAAATCTCATCTTTGCACCTTTAAGCTTTTCTCACCATGTCTCTGACCAGTTAATTACATCATAATTACCTCGTATGAATCCCAATCAATCAAAAGGTAGCGGGCAGGGCCATGAACAATATGCATCACTGCCTAGCTTTGCATTGGCAGCACTAAGGAGAGATGCACATGTGTAAACCAATGGGGGGGGGGGGGAGAGCAAATTGGGCCCTTCTGTCTCGGAAAAAAGTGGGGAGATATAGAACCACATATATTTTCATCCCCACCCGCACGTCTTTCAGGGAATTTCGACCACTTTTGGGGCATTTTCATGCGGCTTGTGCAAATCATCAAGTTTCAGACCTCATGGAGCCAATGACCCAAGACGACCTATGATTTTTGCCCACCTCTGGCGGGACACTTGGGTCACACCAAATGCCCCCCCCCCTCATTGCCTGGTACCCCACTGAGAGGCATGGGGAAATCCCCCCAGAACCATGTCTTTTCCTCCTCTCTTCGAATTGCTCTTATAACAAATATAGTAATTAAAAAAATATCTACGTTTAGCACCACAAAAAAACGGTTTACGGGTGAGCGACCTTTCATAGGTCGGTTGGTTCAGGAGGCAAATTTTTCTTTTTTTTTCCTTTTCTTGGGAGGTCAAATTTGCCTAAAATAGGCCCAAAATTTTCTGAAAAATCAGAGAAAAATGAAAATTTTTTTACAATTTTTCTTTAGAAAACTAGCCAAATTGATAAATTTGGGCTAAAAACAGGCTATTTTATATGATTTTATGGAACACTAAAAAAACAATTCTGCAAAACTGAAAAATCATAGTCGTGCCTGTAAGCAGGGTATTTTTTTCGTCACCTTTATAGAAAAATTTGATAAATCCCCCATAAATTCACTTTCTCCGAGCCTCAGTACCCCATATAAAGCTACCGAGCTTGGCTGACAACAGTAGCGTTAACCGCTCCTTTAAGTACACTCACTGCAAGTAGTATCATGCACATCTTAGCAATTAACCAAGCCACCTGAATAAGTAACCATCTGTCAGATGAGAGTTGTCAAGCTTTTAACAAACACAACAAACCCTCACACACATATCGGCCACCTTATGTGCTTTCACTGATGTGAAAGATTAGTGGCCTTAAGGAATCAACATCATGGTCGGACATTTTTGATGTGAATTTTGGCTCCATTTTTGGTAAGTTGTTTCCTAGAAGAACACGCAATACTAGTCCCAAGTTACCTCTGTAACAACTCCCGTGGTGGGGGGGTACTCCACCCATTCTGGTATATGAATGACCCTTTCATGCCATTATCTGGTATAGAATGACCTCTTTTCCATCCAATGTCAGTGTGATTTTTTTTTTTTTTTTCAAATTTTCTCAAACACAAATATGGTATACAAATTGACCCCTTTTTCATTTTCATGCAATTTCAGTGTTGTTTTTTTTTTCAACATTTCCTCTCAATTTGTTGGAAATTAGCCTCAAGCGAACAACACTTTTTATAAATTTATTAGAAAATTAGTCCACTACCCAATCTGAAGGAAAGAAAGCCAAAATTTTAAAAATTTTCGAAATGTTTGAGGGAAAAATGGGCAAATTTCCTTTAAATTTGGCAAAAATGGTATCTCTAGTGTAGCCAATTTGAAACCTTCAAATTAGACAAAATGCCAAGTTGTAAAAATCCCCAAAATCAAAAACGATAAAATATTTAATTTAAATATTTATTATTAAATTAATAATGTTTTTTTTCTTCAAATAATTAGTTTTTGTGAATATTTTAACCAAACTCCGAAAGAAACAACCAATATGATTCGAGTCCTTAGTGGCCAGATAGTGTAGCAACATTTTTTCAGAGGGGTTAATTATTCACCTACATATTACTTTTGGCAATGTCTTGGGAATTCAATTTCACCATCCAGCACACTATATACCCAGTAAAAGGGGAGATTTTCCACTACATTAACTTCCACCTTGTTCTAGAACTAGAGCAAGTTTATGACATGAAAAAATTTTATTTCTGTGTAGGAAGGTGGAAATAGTAAATTTAAAACCAATCAAAAATTTTGAAAAGTTTTGAAGAATGAAAAATTACATGGAAAAATACCTCTTTTACATAGCTCAAAACAAACATTTGGAGTTTTTTTTAAAATTTGGGGCTCTACGTGTTGCTTGGAATAAAGCACTAAAAAATAAAAAACACATAATATAACTAGCTACACCGTAACAAAGTTTCTTTCCGGCCAGTAGCTTATCAGACATGAGACTAAAAGGTTATACGAGGCAGGTGTAGAAACAATTGTGAAACTTATAAGACCTTTAACAGGGGAATCAGATTCAACACTTACACAAAATATTAGCTAGGTTGAAATGCCGCTTTGGGGTGCGATGGATTAGCTTTGAATGGCAAGACGGAAAAGATTCCCCAGCTGTTGGGTCGTCGTCAGACATTAGGGTTCCGATATTTGTTGTAGCACTGGTGTGGTTAGGATATAAGCTGTAGGGTAAAATAAAAGGTACAACATTATACTAGTTTGGTGGGTATTTACAGAGTACAATACCACGATCTACTGAAGATCACAAAAAAGAAATTGTTTTGTAAAAGCCAATGCCAATTTATTAAAGTGACACTGGCACATTTCACAACAAAGAAATTTCTTCTATTTTGTTCCAAAGGATAGTCTAGGCCATTGAAGAATACTAATATATTTTACCATAACAATAACCTTCTCTCTAAAAAAAACTTAATAGGGACGTAATAGAGATTAAAGACATCCAGGTAAGTTGTAGATAACTTTAAGTTTTTCATAACTTTAATCAACATGTGTATATTACACACACACGCATCTCATAGCCCGTACTCAGGATATTAAAACACAAAGGTCAGACCGGTCAAAACAGGGTACATGCCGTGGTAAACGTGCATACGGCGTGGTTGCGTGTTTCCTTGGGTTAAACGCCATTCCGTCATCTGCTGAATTAATGTCGCCTGCGACATTGATTATAAAAAATCGTCCTGCTTTCCCATAAGGACGCTGATTTGTCCCTTAATCATTCAGGTGAGGCTAATGTATATAAAAAACTTTACAAAAAAGGCCATGCAAAACTATTTGATTTTGAACAATCTTGAGGGCGCACTATTTTTTCACATGTGCCAGTGTCTCTTTAACTTTGCAGAAGAATATCAAGAAAGATTCTTGGCTTTCTTTAACATTGACCTACCTTTCAACATCATTCAAACTATTTCAACCCTGGTATGTTCAAAAGTAACCTGCTTCGCTTGCCGTTCCCTCATTTTTTTGACATCCATGGCAAAATCTGAAGGACACAGAAGCAACCATCAACAAAACATCACTTTGGTACAAATATCAACCAGGTGTGAGTTATTGCCCCCTGGGGTGACACTTGTATTTCACAGGTGAAGTGAAAAATGCCTTGAACAAAACATTTAAAAAGGGTCCCTTCTTTTCCCCACGGCGATGTACACGCGTGCACTGGACATTGATTAAGGTGTCAAAAACAGCAACAATATGAAAAGGGTATGTTTTTTTCTTCCCCTGAAACTGTGATGTCCGTGTTTAGGATTATGTATTACTCAAATTAAGCCGAAAACAAAATCATAAAAATACTTAAATCGGAAGTGGAAAAAGCAAGATACTAAAGGCCATATTAATGACACATGCATTGCTTATTTGTATAGATTAGCAAAAACAGACAAAAATCTTGTGTTAGGGTATGTTTTTAGTCAGTGGAAATACTTGTTTAGGGTCACATTTTGTAAGTCCGTGTTCACGTATCATATTCACCTTTGTATACAAGTGGCCCCCAGGGTTATTGTTATAAGTTCTCCAAGCTGTACTTCACACATCAAAACAACAACCTTTTTGGCCAAAATGTACGAACGGACCATAATGTACCGATAGACCGTAATGTACATACGCAATTTTTTTTGGGATTCTCCCCCACTGTGCTAAACTCTGACCAACATATGAAGCTCCTATCCATTATTTAATACTAAAAAATAATTGGTCCTCGGACCGCACGTGCCGCCTGCCGTCGCGGTTAGTGAATGATAGGCCTAACATGACCATTTGACCTGGTATGTGACCTTGACCCTCAACAAATGAGGTTTGCATGTACACTTCATAAACCAAGTTTGGTTCCACTTGAACTTCACCTTTTCAAATGAGGTCAATTTTACATTTTCAGCCATTTTACAACTTGACCTGACTGACTTTGACCTTGGTATGTTACCTTTTGACCTCATCAACAAATGAAGGATCCCATGTTGCAACTCTGTGAACCAATTTGGTTTAAATCCATAGAAAGTATGAGGATCTTACAAGGCAAATGTTAACCTTTTTCATAACACCAACCAATAACAACACTACACATCAACAACAACAACCAAACAACATAACATCAACAACAACAGTGGAAAAGTGATTCCCTGTGTATCTTCCTGCCTTAGGCAGGCGACACAAAAATCACACATAACCTGTATTCTTCCTAATAAACGCCGCGGGGGCGTTGCATTTTTTTCAAAAGGCGGACATTTATTACATCAAAATGGAAAGTACAAATCCCCGCAAAAATCACCGTGCCAGTTTATAAAGGGTGTTCAGTGTACGCGCCTGGGGATTTCAACCCATGGCTAATTAATATGGTCAACACGTGGGTCCAATTTTTGATTTGCCGTGAAGCAGAAAGCATTGATTACAACAGCGATTATGATACGGATTACAACAGTCCGGCCATTAAATCATGTATTTAGGATCATCGGATAAATGGTCTTACAGAAAATGACCATGAAATCAAAAAAACCCCTAAATCAATTTAGGTCCAAACTTGACTATGTAAATATTGAACTCCCTCCTCCACATTTTTGCATTTTCAAGACTGCATATTTTGTTTTTTAGTGTTTTTATTAATTTTTTTTAATCCCTAATTTTTAACAATAATAATTTTTCCCAGCCCTAAATGGAAGGTGCTTTTTAAGCTGGAAACTTTAGGGATGTGGGTATAAACAAAATACCTAAAATCTCACGTTGGCTTGTTGGACTCAAGTGTTTAATTCTTTAGAAAAAATTATTTTAGGGAACAATAATTTAGGGGGGACATTAAAAACACCTATTAGTTCAAATAGAAACACTCAATCTGCAAAATCTAATCTAACGTGAGAATTTTCTAAATTTGATCCTTTACTATTACACACCTTATTCCTCACCAAAGGAGTTGTAGTTTCTTCTAGGACACATATGAAAAGTGGATGCTTCAGTATGTCTAGAACTACTTCAACAAAAAAGTGTTGTTGCGACCACCAGTTCTTTTTTTTTGATGACACACTAAAAATAAAAAATGGTATGGATTTTTGATATTTCTTTAACCATTAAAACAACCCACCAATCTTATAACTCAATTACTTGAGAATTAATTGAAATAAATGTGTAGTTGTTTCACAAAATTGCCCCATTTTGGTCATGTTCTAGACTGCCAAAATCAGCCCCTGTACAAGTCCTATGGGCAATTTGAAAACGCATTACGTGACATATCTCTCAAACGCCTTTTGGATAAAATTAAACTTGTACACATGTTTCTTTCACCAATACCACAGTTCATGACAATTTCAACGATCTGGGCCTGGAAGCCGTAGCCCGATAATCCTACCTTAACTCATTTCTTTTTCTGAATGTTTTAATATCCAAAAATCATAGGGGGCATTTAATTAGAGCAGGGGCGTTTTATTAGGAACAACATGGTAACCCTTATGGAAAAGTTAATTCTTTCCTCTGACAGTTTTGGAAATGAGAAAAAATTGCTGATAAACAAAATTCATACTTTATTGTCAATTTTAATTTTATGTGTTTACAACAATGACGATGTCTAAATTATGATTTGTTGGCCCCACCACACCTACATGTTACCTACCGATTAATTTCAAAAACCACAACTTATCACTATCTACTGAACATAAACTATCACTAAACAAGGTAAGCAAAGCGTACTGTAAAACTCACTCAAGGCAATCGTTAAGTGAAATATGGCTTTGGTTTTTCGGTCCTGTAATCCTCATATAGTTGGCCATTGTAGTGCTCTTAGCATTGTGTTTGTAGGGTCTCAAGACCAGATCTGTGAGAGATTAGAAAACACACTTAGGCATGATCTTCAGATTGTGGCAACCATCAATTTGGAGGCCAAAAATTACAAATTTTGGCCAAAATCACAATTTTTGGGACAAACTTGGTTTAAAAAATGGCACAATTTTGGAAGTTTTTTCCCCCAAAATTTCACTTTTGCAAAGTTAAGTAAGCAAGATAATAAAGGGTACATTAATTTTACTTTTGACTCCCCCAAATTTCACTTTGCCCTCCATTTAACCCTCCCAGAAAAAGAAAGTCTGGTGCCACCACTGTTTTAGCTTTCGAATGAAGACTCCCTAGTACCGATTTCATGGCATTTTGGATGAAGACCCATGTAAAAACTTCCTTTACAAGAAAAAAAAAATAATTTATGTCATATTATGTTCTCAATGAAATCACTTTATTAGAATCTTCTTTTTTCTACTACCATACCCCATTTCCTTTTGGTAGTACCCCCACCAGCTTGCAGTATGGTCAATACATACACACTGTATGATTTCCATGCAAATCGTCTCTTGTTTTAGAGCAATTTTAAGCAGTGGCAACACATTTTTGCAATGATATAAGTAGGGATATGCAAGAGCTATTATCTCTCTCTGCAAAAACCGAAAAACCCATTGTGGGACTCTTGTCATATAGGCCTACATAGTCATGATTTGTATGTTTATAGTGCCCTCTATATGCCCATATGTCCATTGAAAGACATGTAAAACTAGATTTTTAAGAAAATCATATTTGCTCGCAATGGAATTTCATAACATTTACTGAGGATGAAGACAGTGCAGTTGTTAAAACTGTGTCACCATTGTTACTTTTTATTTTATTTGGGGTTTTATTCTAGTTTTGTCATAATAAATGAGACTTTCAAACAGCTGTGTTGGAATTATCTTTGAATGAAGACTCCAAGTTTAGATTTCATGACATTTGGATGAAGACGCCATGTACAGATTTCTGGTACAAGGGAAAAATTCATTTATATTCATATTAGTATCAAATAAAACCACTTGATTAGAGTCTTCTTTATTCTACCACACCCAGTTCTTTTTGTTAGTCCTACCAGCTTGCAGCCTTGTCAGTACAATAGCTGTGCTGCATTAGTCATTTAGTGGAATAGTGTCTCCCTAATTCTGCCACACCCTACTCCTGGCGACAGTCTTTACCAGCACACATGGTGGTCAATATCGTATTTACACTACTAAGCCCTATTTTACTTACATGATAAGTACGCTCCCTATTCTGCCAAAATATATAATTTTGCCATCGTATAGGGTGGTGAATGTGATATTTTTACACAATACAAAGTGATTAGGAGGCAAGACAAGATTCCAGACACAGAAGTTCTCACTCGCTCCAACATGATGAGTATCCATACCATGCTGATGAATATCAATTCAAATGGTCCGGTCATATTGTCAGAGTGGAGGATTCTCGCATTCCAAAACAGATAACTACAGTCTGGGAAATGGTCACGTGGTGTCTAAGAAATGCTATAAAGACACTTTGAAAGCTTCTCTCAAGTGCTTTGATGTTGATCCAGAGAACTGGGAAATGCAAGCTCAGCAAAGTGACTCATGGCGTGCAACCATTACCAATGGTGCAGTTACCTATGAGGCTAAACGCACCCAACAAGCAGAGCCGAAATGACAGCAAAGAAAGTCTAGAACTAGAACTGCCAGTAGCACAACATCAACTGCTAACTCCTCATCCAGTGTTATCTGTTCAGTATGTCATCGATCTTTCTGAGCCAAAATTGGTCTTTTTAGTCACATGCGTACTCACACTTCAGTTGCATCTTAGTTTTTGTCATGGTCATCATCTTTTAAGATGGATGAATTATACAAAGTGATATGGCATTTATACACATGTTTAAACAACCATACCTAACTACGAATCATAGAGCAAGTCCTCTGCAATCTTGTGTTCAGGATGACAAAAACATACTGTCCGTTTTCTCAATGCAACATGCCAGATTTGCATTTATTCAGCAGGATCCAAATCCCAACTGTCAAGCATGCAGCCGCCATATTTGAACTGGAGCAGACTATAGTAACCATGGTTACTATATTTCTTGGGTACTCTTGGGTACTTGGGCACTTGCCAAGAATAATTGGATACTTCTTGCTTACTACTTTCTTGGGTACTAAGTGTCCGGGAGATCTCCCGGAGACTTGCTCCAGTATCCAAGAAGGCTCCAATTACCTGGATACTTCTGGATACAGCTAAGAGTGAGCTAAAAGGTATCCAGGAGATCACCAGGAGACCACCGGGAGGTAACCCGGAGACATTTCTTTTTGCTATGGGCATGGCCGGCTGTCAACATACACATGGCCCGGTCAACAATGACAATACCAATTATGGTCAATACAGCATTTAACAGAACTGTACTGTCCTAGTCCTTACTTGAATAGTGTTTCTCTATTCTGCCTAACCCTATTCATTGTGATAGTCCTGCCAACATACAGGGTGGTCAATATGAAAAGTTGATACAGTTACTTTTCTGTATATAGTCTTAGTCTCTTATTTGAATAGCGTGTCCCTCGATTCTGCCACACTCCAAGTGAAAGTCAATATTTTCCATTTAGAGTATAACATTTTGTCATTTGGCGACTGGATAAACAATCAAACAGTCTACATATTGATACCTGTTGGCCAATGTTGGGCCAGTCTTGCTATCTGGCATATAAGTTGGTCAATATAAAAGCTAATACAGTCACTGTTCTGTAAACCCTCAAATGCTTGAATAATGTTTTTATTCTACCACACCCTATTTCTTACTCCCTGTAATAGTCCTGCCAGTATACAGGGTGGTAAATACAAAAACTAATGAAGTTATTATTCTGTAGACCCCCCCCCCCCCCCCCCCCCCCCCCCAAAAAAAAAAAAAAAAAAAACGGAGAGAGCCCCAGTCACAGGGTGGTCGATACAAGGGTAATAAAGTTACCTTTCTTTAAACACATCTGTTTGACCCCATGCAAATTGTCTCTTTATTTTAAAAACAATTTTAAGCAGTGGCGACACAATTTTTGACAACTGATATAAATGAGTAGGGACTTGCAAGAGCTATTACCCTGTAAAATCAGTAAAAATACATAGTGGGAATCTTGCCATATAGGTCTACAAAGATCATGATTTTTTTATGTTATAGCACCCTCTATATGTCCATTCTCCATAGACTGACCTGTAAAACTAGAGTTTTAAGAAAACTCTATTTGGCCCTCAATGAATTTCATCAAATTTGAACAGGATGTAGTTAGTGCCATAATATTTGTCAAAACTGTGTCCCATTGATAGTGGCAAAACTGGGTCGCCATTGTATTTTTTTTTTTTTGTTTTAAATACTGATTTTATTATAGAGACTTTCAAACAACAGCTTTGAGCTTGGTCCGTTCCCCAAACTCGTGCATAACCCTACGGTATAATAACTCATGCGTATGTCCTACATCCAGACCTTTCATACCAGTTACAGTGTTTTGGACAAATCGGTCCATTCAGCCTAGAATGCACATAGATTTACGACTGAATTTCGGGAACGTACCCCTGGTCACTTACTTGAATAGTGTCCTCTCTATTCGCCACACACGATTCCTTGTAATAGTCTTGCAAGCATATATACTGGTCAAGACACTGCTAGTATAGTGATGATTCTGGCATCTTTCTACCAGCAGTTTAACACAATTTGGATACACCAATGTGTGGTAGTATAAAAAGCCCATGCGGTTGAAGGAAATTAATATAAATAGCTCATAATATTCATAATGCCAAAAACACCCAGTTGTCTCAGAGAAAATGTGGAAAAATGTTTTTTTAGAAAATGCTTAATGCAAAATGCAGGATTTTTTAAAAAAATTTGCATTTTTTTTTTCCAATGGTTTTACGAAAAAATTTCAAGTGAGTAAAAACCTAAAAAAAAATTTTTCAACAAAATGCGGCGCAGATCGTCGATACACATTTTTTTCTTGGCTGAACCTGTCCAAAAAGTATCACGGCACATGATGTATATAGCACATGACTGCATCTATTCTATCACTGTTCATGTTAGAAGTTCATCGACTATTCGGTTTATTTTGTAGAGTGGATTAATGAATTTTTCTTCCACCCGTTTAGCCATCCTTAAATGCCAACATTCCAGCATCTATGTGCATGATAAACATAGGCCCTCACAAGCTTGCTGTGGAGCCAAAAAAATAACTTTGATTAAAATATTCAAAAAATCATTTGTTAGTTGCTAATTTTTTAAACAATATTTGCATAAGGAAAAGGAATTTGATTAACATTTTAGAGACTTCAGAATTTGAATTAACCAAATTACAATTCTTATACCAGGTCAAAAATTGACAATTATTTTTTATAAAGTAATAAGGGTCACCAAATAATATTATGTACTATAAAACTACACCAATGCCCACCTAAATGCATTATTCCAAGCTAAATTTAATTTATAAGCATCTCTGATGCAAGCAAGAAAATGAGTCATTGTCGAACAAAAATCCAAAATTTGGTTTTCATTTCGGTTTTATGTGTCCATTTTCTGGACTTTTTTTTTGCACAAATCCTATCTCCAATAGATTTAGGGTCCATGGATATGGTCATTTTAATGTTGCTTAAACATGAAAAACCGGAAAGGTGAACTTAAAAGTTCCTATATCTTAAAATTAATACTAGCACAAACGACTGATTTAGCTGGAATACTCACTCTCACCTGATATTGATTGTTCAAATGGCATAAAATCGACTGCTTAAATCTATTATGACAGCTACTGTGCGGCATGATGAAATCAATATGCAATAGGAGATTGTTATTGACGGTTGATAGAAATTAGAAAACACATATGTCCGATGACCGCACTCGAAAATGGGCCATGGTCACAGAAATTATATTAATACTGTGTTGGCAATTTGCTATGATGGAAAGGGGATGGGATTTATTGGGTGTGCTCAACATGCAGTGGCTATGAAAGAAAGGGAATGGGACTTCATTGGGTATACACCGGCGTATCCAGACCTAGCTTTTGGAGGGGGGACCCCGGGGGCGGAAGGACCTCTAATAGTCGAAAATAGGCTAACTTTGCATATTTTGGGTATGAACCCTGGTGGGGGGCACCCTGAAAGCACCCCCCAAAGATACACTGGCATATACAGTGTGAGTCAATAAAAACCCTACATTCAAGAAAGATTTTTTCTTCAAAGGTTAAACGTTATTTTTGCTTGAATGTTTGCTTTGGTTGTTTACAGGGATAAACAGGCTATCAGAAGATTTTTATTTGGTGTCTTTTGGACTTTGGGTTCAGAAACTATGTCAATTTTGCGGAGAGACCTAAAAATTCTGTTTGGCCGATTTTAGTCATACAATGCGGAAAGACTGACACCGACGTATACCATAACATATTATAGCAAAGGCAATTCACACATGCAATTTCAGATGGTATCGATTTCTTCTCGACAAAACATATCAGTTTGAATAAAACGGTCTATTGTGTGACACAATAATAAGTAAAATATCTTCAACAAATTAAATTACCATTGTTCAATCATAAAGAGTCAGTTATTGAAAATCACACCATATCAATGTCTCAGTTCATGAACATAATGAAACTGCCCAGAGATTTTTGTTTTACATATCTAAGGTAATTATTTTGCACAAATACAGTATACTCAGCGTCCATAAATTGCGAGAACTAAAGCTGAAGTTTTCTGTAAATAAATTGGAATAAAAACTTAAAAATTCAATATCCCACTGTTTTTCAAGCAGAATACAAAACTTTCTATGGTTGCACTTTGGCTCCCAAATTTCATTGTAGGTTGAAACCATGAAATCTTGCTGACCCAAAGTAAACTGTGGTTCTTACGCCAGCTATCTTGACTTTCTTATTTGGGAAATTGAACATTTTTCACTCAGCATTTTCTTTTGTAATCTGGGATATTATTTTTTATAATCCTTCAATTATTCTATTGTGTAACAATAATTTGGTGTTAAATGTTTTTACTCAAATCACTGCTGAAGACCATGTTACTCTATGTAAACGGTACATCTTTGATGGGCTCAAAATTGGCCAAACAGGATTTTTAAGTCTCTCAGCAAAATAGGCATAACTTCTTCCTCCAAAGTCCAAATGACACCAAATAAACGTTTTCTGAAGCCTGTTTATCCCTCCTTATAACCAAAGCAAACATTTGGGCAAAAATAATTCTTAACTATTTTAATTATTTTTTATTCTGAATGTAGGGTTTTTATTGACTCACACTGTATATACAAAATGCTCTTGTTTCGGGGTGATGGAGGAGATATATTGACTAAGTACTGATCTAGTCAAATTTGACTGGAAAATCTTATAAATTTGACCTGAATCTTGTCAAATTTGACTTATATTCTGGTCAAACTTTTGACTAGAAACATTGTATTATTAGATTTTTAAAATTGGTGTAATTTTTAATGTCTTTTCTATCTAAAACACTTTTCTGATAATTTTCACTAGAACCTTTTTTTTGCACACTACATAAAATTAAATATTTGTAGCTTTGTAATTCATTTGTTCTCCCATTTATGTCATCATACTACTTGACACAGAATTTTTACAGGTAAAAATTAGACCTCTTCCTGACCTTCCAAAGTTTTGGAAAGTTTGCAAAATGTTCATTCATATACCCCAGTTTTGACAAATTTCACAAATTGGGTCACTCAAAGAACCCCTATTTATGAAAAATTTGGCGTTCTCTCACCCAAAGACCCATATTTCTTGCACAATCCCGGTCTCAGAATGCCCCTGTTTTGAAGCACCAGGCTACCCATATCCATTTCGTTATGTAAAGTGCCCTCGGGTGGGACCCCAATAGTGTTGCTACTTTTGAATGAATATAGTCCAGGAATATGAAAGAAATTTGCCTTATATTCAAACAAATTCAGTTTTCAGTGTATTCAGACTCCTTTACCAGTCTCAAAAAAAAGTTACCAACCAAGCTTTTATGTAGTCTCAGGGAGCAGTCCATTACAGAGGTGACAGTTATGAAGGCGGTTAAACCCACTTCAGCATTGTTGACACAATGATATTTTTTAAATACTGCTGGTCTACTCAGGGATCCCTATATTTTGGGAAAATTTGAAAAAAAAAAAACACCAGAAAGACTTCCTATTTGTTATAAAATTTGTTATTAAAAGTGTCACCAAAGCCTCTTTCTTTTAAATACACGTGCCAATTCTTCAAGATAGGAACAACACAGCTACAACTTGAGTAGGACATGGATATATACCCACTAGACGTACACTCACCGGTCAGGATTATTGCCACATAGAGGGGGGAAAGGTACACCACAGCGGCTGTCTTCCCGCCGTCATGACGTAGTACGTGGTTACACTGGCTCTGGCCGCGCACGGTATTTCTCATGGTTCAATTTTGTTTTGTAGATATTTTTGGGATATATATTTGGAGATGTGTGTAGACTCCGGTACTTTCTACACCACATCCACATTCTCTCCATCTAGTGGGGAACTACAGGGTAGTCATCGCGGTAGTTATGCATAGTAGCCACATCATTGATACTAATAACTGTGTACTTTGTAAGCCCTGACTATCTTGCAGACTACTGCCTCACAACTAGCCCAGTATGTATTGTGCAGTAGCTGTCACAGGTAGGTTTAGAATAGACAAGGGTTGTTTAGTCTGTTTGGTTGTAGCTGGCGTACTAGGGCTAACACGCGAGTAAGAAAAACGGCCGGTTGTATAGACAAAACTGTCCCACAAAAAAAACTCCTATTAAGGCAATTTGGTTTTCTCTCACCCAAAAGATCCCTATTTTATTCAAGTTCTCTGTCAATGAATGCCCTTGGTTGAAAGCACCAGCCTTCACCCCTATCCATTTCATGTGTGAGTGCCCATGATGATATATTGCTTTATATGGTACCTTTTATACCTCACCATTGGTAAAACAGTATTCTCTCTGCACACGGACCAAAGCCAACAAGTTATCAAGATATTTGAGGCCGGCAAAAATGGAATAACAAGTAATGCCAAGCCAAGAGATGATTTATTATCTTTCCCTGTGTCTACAATAAAAAAAATACAAAACCATTAATTTTTGAGATAGTAATTTTAATGTGACATATGTGGTTGCAGTTGAGCAAAATAAGTTCATTTATCAAAGCAAAATCAAAATTATTGTCAATTTTTCATATGTGCCCTTTGCTTGACTCATTTTGTGAGAAAACCCCATCTTAATGAAACCACAGTTCAAGAGCTATGGGCTTTCTTATTCAGGGGCGGTGGTTTATCATGTTCAATCAAGAATTTGATTGTTTCGACAAAGCTCTGCCCTAGCCATTTCTGGGTAATAGATGGATAATGTGTGCATCAATAAATGCGTTTGTGTGGTTGACATTTGACATGCATCAAACAGTGAGTATATACTGTGTCATGCAGTCGCCGTTTGACGCAAATGCAATTTACGCAATGCGAGATCCCATGCGAATGACTTGGACCTTGGATTGAAACATGTGTTTCAAGGGGGTGTTTGGCATTTGCATTATTTAAAGAATAAAAAGAAGAATGATTGTAACAATCTTTTGGACAAATAAATTGTGTAGATTGAAGAGCAAAAAATCACATATTCTAAATAAGAATGAGAATAAAAGAAGAGATTTGTTTGTTTTGGCCACTTAGATGGTTGTCATAATGCTAGGGCATTCACCAAGAGGAGGTATTATAGTGCGTCTTGCACCAACAATGCATTTCTTCCAATACCAATTTTTGCAACTTGTTTGTCACATGAATATTAGTGATAAAATTACTGAATAGTGGCAGGAGGAGAATTTTTTTTTTTTTTTCGGATACAAATTCTCTAATTGCACTTTAGATCGATTATCGACCACCTGAACGTTTTGAAAGTTTATAGGCAAACAAGTACAAAAGAAAACTGCAACACTTGTTTTGAAAATTGTCTGTGCCATAGTTGGCCCTTATAGAAAATCCATGCTTTGAATTATTTGTGCACGACCCAGAAATTACTAAATCACATCTATTGCATAAAGAGGCGTATTCGGCTTATTAAACTTCAGGTGGGATCTAAACATAATGGGTATTAAAGGATTCCAAATATGCAAAAAATTAAATCGGTCCTCTGACCGCTTGTGTCGCCTGCCATCTGGCGGTTTGTGAATGATAGGCCGAACAGTCATGCCTTTGACCTTGTATTGTGACCCTTTTTGACCTCATAAACAAATGAGGGTTTGCAAGTAGTAAAATACATAAACCAAGTTTGGTCCAATTGAACTTCAACTTTTCCACATGAGGTGCCATGTTTACATTTCCCGCCTATTTTACAACTTGACCTTGGCATGACCTTTGACTAGGTATGGTGACCTTTGACATCATCAACAAATGAAGGGATAATGATGGCACCTATGCCTCACGTTTGGTTCCAATGGAACTTCCACTGTTCAACAGGGGGTCAATTTTTACATTTTCAGCCTATTTTACAACTTGACATTACACATGCCTTTGACTCGGTATGTGACCCTGACATCATCAACAAATGGGGATGCAGTTGAACCTGTGACCCAAGTTTGGTTTTAAATCCATCAAAAGTATGCGGGATATTACAAGCAAATGTTAAACCCCCTTTTTTCACAAAAACAGACATCAACAACAGACATCATCAACACAACAACAGACATAAACAACAACTACAGTGGGACAAAGGGATCCCATGTGTCTTCCTGCTTAGGGCAGGCGACACAAAAAACCCGGGTCTAAAGAAAAATTGGGGTTTTGCTTAAGCTCGGAAATCTCCTCATGTCTCTTAAATTGCAAGATGGGGGGGGACAAGTTATGATTCTTTACGGTACTTTGCCCACGATAAATTCATGTTGTGGACATCCAATGCAAAAATGTACTGGACGAATGCATGGTGGGAAGAAACACTAACCCCTCTTGCATCCACAATTAAAGGTCATGGCAGGCCCCTGGACAGTGAACTCAGAAAATTGTGGTTGAACCTCAGGGGCATACGCCATTGGCGATTTGCGTCAAACTTATTGCATAAATGCTACTGCCCTGCTAAGAGCATAGATCATTATGCAAAGCCTAGTCATTATGCCAAGCATAGCGGGTGCTCTATGACCATTGCATTATGGGGCCTTGTTATGTCCATTAGCTGGCGAAGGTCTTGTAATATGCCCAACCGTGGAAGCTCCAACGGAGTGTGATGAATGAACGGGAAAATCTGATTTACGGGAATGGCAGAAAGTCCCGGTCAATTCATGATTTTTGTTGTTCCCGTCCATGGCCCAATTCACTAAATAGCCTCGTCCCACGAAGCCCCACCTTTTACCGGAAGTGGTCGATAAATTTTGGTATCATAAGAAAGCTACTATTTTTCTCATGACCCTGTGAAAACTTGAGGGCTAAAAGGTGTTTGGTTTGGAAGTTATGGCGGAAAAATGTACTCCATTTTTGTCCACCAAATATTAATTTGACACAGTACAGTACTCTATGGGCTCACAAATCATGTTTCTAGCTTCTACATCAAAATGGATGAAATATCGGCGAGAAACTTTATAGATTGGGGTTTTTGGGTGAATGCCTTTCTATCAAGATCAAAACGTTTATATATTAAAATCGACAATCCCCCCTTAAATGGATGCCAATCCATTATGCACCATCTAAAATGGCCAAAAAAATCTAATATTTATTCTCTAATTTAGCTTCGCTCCAAACAATGATGAAAATGCAAAGAAAGATGAAAATTAAAAATAGACAGATCTCATAAGTAATATTATTGACAAAGGATTCATTATGCCCCGTTGTAACCTCAACATCACATCACAAATTTGACCATTTTTAAATCCTGTACATGCTTATCAATTGGTGAAATAATGTAAATTCACAAATGGAAGTTTGCCAGCCTTGAGTGAATTTACGGAAGTTATCTATGGTGGAAATTTATAAACTCTTGAAGAGGTTTTTGGTGTTTGCCAAATAATGCATACTGCAAATGCGATATTTGCGCAGGGACGTATTTTGATATTATGAATATTGAATATTTTAACCAAGCTGTACTCGCATGGGGAAGTGTGTCTGACATTCGTCAAATATTGCATATTTTGCAAATTAGTTCATTTTACAGAGAGAAGACAGCTCTTAAGATTTTGTATTCAAGGTAATATACTGAATGGTTGAAATGTTTATTTTTGTAGTTTAATTTTGAAAAATTATCAGCCAAAAATGCGTCCAAGTAATTCAAAACTTCACTAGAAGTTGTCATTTTGACATTGAAAATTTAATTTTGCGGATGTGGTGTTCTCATGGCTAATTTCAAAAGGGGACAAGCCCACGCTCTTGGTAAACTTCTTAATATGGCAAAAAGTACAAGTCGAGAAAAATGCACCAATTCTAGTTTTTCTATTTCATCAAGTTTATGGGGAAGGTGTTCTGCTACAACTGGCATAAGTTTACTTTTGTGTTCATGCAAACTGTGGGATCCTTGTGATATTAGCTTTTATAGATTTGTTCTCAAATGTAAAGGTCCATGACCCGATGGCTTATAGCCTCATCCCTGGAGTCCCATATTTTACTGTAAGTGGTCAATATTTGGGTGTCTGAAGAAAGCTACAAGTTTTCTCAATTACCCTGTGAATTTTTAGAGCTAAAAGATTTTTAGTTTGGATGTTATAAGCAAAATGTGCCCCATTTTGGTTGACTGACATTAAAGACGCTATCAGTGATTTATCCGAAAGAGTCAAAATATTTGAAATTTGCAGGAATAGCTTCAAAGTGAAGAATAAGCCTGTAGAATTCTCATATGTTACCTTTTCCAACTGAAGAATTGACCGAAAACAAAGAAAACGACAGTTTTCAAAGATGCAAATCTCCATTCAATTACGTGTAGTAGTAAGTGTCCGAACGGACACTAATGACTAAAACATCCGATTTTGTCCTTGTTAGGTTGCTTTTGGTCGTATAATAATAATAATAATAATAATATATTGGCTTTTATAAAGCGCCATTTCATCAAGATCACAGCGCTGTTGCCTATTATTATTACGCTGCCGTCAGGAAATCGTCACAATCATTTCGCTTCATCTAGGCCGGCAGCTGGCCAAGCGCACAATCCTATCAGCACTTAGATTGTAATATTCCCCATAACAGCTACCCGAATATCACTTGGGTCGACGAAGCCAGTGAGATAAAGTGCCTTGCCCAAGTGCACAACACATTGGCCGCAGTGGGGCTCGAACCCACAACCTTTGGATCATGAGTCGGCAGTCATATCCACTGGACCACATGTGCCCCCACATGTATCATTTGCAGGGTATGTTAGGATACCTATACTTGTTACAGACATGCAAAAATCTGATTTTTGATGATTTTTTTGGATTTTCTGATTTAGCAAATCACTGATAGTGCCTTTAATTTTACAGTACTCTATGAAGCTTACAAAATTATGTTTTTAACACTTACACCAATGTAAAACATTACAGATAGGGCTTTGGGGTCAAGGTCATACAATTTATATGAAACTTAAATTAAAGGCACGCAGTGATTCACTCAACGAGTCAAAATATTCAAAATTTGCAGAGTAGTCTAAAGTAAAGTGATAAATCTCGCAAAGTTTCACATAAGGTTGTTTTTTTTTTTCCATATTAAAACTGACAATAAGGAATAAAAACATGTAGTGTTCAAAGATACTGAATCTCCATTCAATAAATGTTGTAGTCACTAATGTTGTCCGTATAGACAGTAATGATTTAAATAATCCAATTTTGTCCTTATAGGTGCTTTCAATTCTTATTAACCTGCAGGTATGTTATGGATAACCTAACTTTGTCACAATGTTGTACAAATCTGATTTTTTATGATTTTTATTAGATTTTCTATTTGCGATCAGCAAAAAAAAAAAAATGTGTTTGCTTGTCCACTTCCTTCCCCGACCCGACCGTCATTGCTTTGACCAACATGACTGTAAAACTTTTTTTTTTTTTTTCAAAAAAAGTTTTTTTTTTTTTTTTTCAATTTTATACACCCGAAATTTTACAAACTACCACTAAACTCCCGACGGAAAAAAGGTCAACATGACGAGAAAAAGCTTCCCAATTGCCGTGTCCGATGCCCTCAAACTGAGAATGTGTCCACCGTCCCAGCGCCACAAATTTCTCATCCCTTTGTCGAATGCCGTTGGGAACACACCCAACCGCGCATTCTAGGAATGAGATTGGTTATTTTACGTGTATCAAATTGACAAAAATACACAATATGCCGTGGTCAAGATTTGCCGTGTGCTAAAATAAAATAAAACCGATAAACCAGTGTGAATGACATTTTTTCATTCTTTCACATCAATTTACAAAAGCTATTTTTGTATATATTTATTGTGAAAAATAGCCACCAATTATTTCAACGTGAACATGTTTGCCGGGGCCACAATATATTCCCTTCTGTCTGCGCAAATCACCTTGTTTTTTAGATGACTTACTTCCAATATTGCGACGTCCACAGACAGGATTCTGTTTTTGGCGATCCTGGTCACATATGGAGCAAAAACTTCTAACTGTCGAAGATCGGCCCAGCTTCAATCGTGAATTAAAATTTACAAGAACTGTACAATCACTTCACTTTTAATCTGCCGGGTCTTCACTTGAAGGGCTATAACATATTGCCTCATCTTAAAAAAAAAAAAACAAAAAATCCCTGACCGAACCTATCCCCCAATTTTTTTTTTTCTTTTTTCAACATCAGCTTGTGGACAAGCAAACAATTTATTTTTTTTGGCCTCACTGATAGCACTTTAAAATCAGTACTCTCCCTTAAATGATATATTACATACGAGGTATGAGAAACAATGACACACCACGGTAATGGCTATCAAGCCTGAACATGACCTTATACACTCCGTAAACATCTAAATGGGTTTTCTTGAAAAGAATCAAGTTCGTCATTTTGACAGAACTATTGTTGGTTCTTATGTCTATTGAACAGGACAATCTTTGTTTTCTCACTCTCCCTCCCTCTCTCTCTTCCTCTCCTTCCCTCCTCCTTTCCCTCCTCCCTTCCCCCCTGCCGCTCCGCCTCTCTCTTTCCCTTCTCCCTCCCCCCTCCCTCTCTTTTCCCTTCCCTCTCCTCCTCTCCCCTCTCTCTCTCTCTGCTTTCTCTCTCTCCTCCCCTCTCGTACCTACCCCAATTTATGTTGGTTCTTCTTTCCGTAGAACCAATTTTGGTTCCTCTATCTGTTGGGCAGAACCAATTTTAAGTCTTGTTGAATGGACCAACTTGTCCATTGGACAGATCCAAATTTTTGAATCTTGTCCTGTTAGACAAGGTCCATTGTTTCTTCTGGATTCTTTCTCTGTTTGACAGACCATTTTAAAATCTTTTCTGTTGAACAGAATCAATTATTTTGGTTCTTGCTGTCTGTTGGCAGAACCAATTTTGGTATCTCTCTTGGCTGAGCCAATTTTGTGGTTCTCCATTGTTTGACATAATCATAGGTTTTTAGAGTTGACATGTAATGTATCAATTCTTAAAACTAACAACTTTTTTTAACATAATCCTGCGCTGCCCAGTATATTCCCATCTGCTTTTGAAGCCCTTGACTTTAGGGTGGACTTACAATGGGATCTCCACCCTAACATCAAACACACAACTCAATATTTCCCATTTCAGCCCCCCTTTTCTGAGTAAACTTATCCCAGATTTTTCAAGGTGTCTAAATGATATATTGATCAACACAGCCCTGTAAAATGAACTGAACACACAGATATTACTTTTGTAAAGACCAAGACGATACTACCAGAACAGTAAATGATTGTTACAAAAATGCATGTACTCTATTGTCTTCCAGCAAAAACTTACTGTGGGATTATAATAGGTTTTCTAACTACTCTCTCTCCAGATTCTTTTCAAAACGGGTGTTGGATTCTAGCAATGGGGACTATACTCAGTGTCAGTACGTGTAATATTAATCACAGCGTTACCAGGTTTCTTTCTACAAAGCACCCGATGGCCCTTGTCCAGCAAAATCCTTTCAAACACCTTTACTTGCTATATCCACTAACCTGTGCACTGAATTAACATTCATTCATGTTCACACCCAAGTCACTGCCTTTTATTTTAGCTCCTTGCCTGCAGTTATCTCATGTAACTTGTCAATCTTTGGCTAATTTATCACTTTTTGGGGTACAACAGTAATCCTTACATGTCATATTGTTAATACATCCAAAGCAGGAGTGTGAAAATTCCTTTTAACCAAGACGGGAGCGGTCATTGGCAGTGTGGCGCCCCCCCCCTGGTCCCTTTTTTTCTTCGTGCAACCTGTGGTTGGTGGGTTGTGACCGGTGGTACTTTCCTGCAGCCCCAGGGGGTTTGGGATGAACCTGAAGGGAATGGCTAATTGGGAACTGATGCAATGGCCCTTTAAAAAGAACAAACGCTCCCTTTAAATTTTGTGGATGGAATGGTCCTGGTATTGGAAGATGCTTTTTCGCCTATTGTATTTTTCGTATTGATCAGAACTTTTTGATTTGCGCACTTTGTTTCATTCAACAATCCAGCCCATCACTGGGGCGATACGGGGACATCCCTGGGCGTTACCTAGTTTGTTTTCACCGCGGGGAAGCCGCCCTCATCACTCACCCCTCACCGGTCACCCGCTTGTCCTGCCAATATTTACGGGACCGTCCACACTAAATTTGTATGTTTCGTAGTTCTTTTTAAATGATTTTTTACATGGGGTCACAAAGATCACATTGGGTCACAAAGGTCACCATGGGTCCCGAAGGCTCACAGTGGGGTCACAGGGGGTCACAGGGGGTCACCGAAGTCACATGGGTCATTGATGGTCGCATAAGTCACAAAGGTCACATGGTGGTCACCAAGGGTCACATACGGTCACCATGTCACGTGAGGCCAACCTGCCCCTCGCCGAAGCACCCCCCCACCCCTTCTCCTGAGAGCCCCCCACCCTTACCCGACCCACGCTACCCCGACCCTACCCAGATCACCCCACCTGGGGGCCCCCCCTCCTCCTTCCCCCCCCCATTCTACCTTTGATCCAAGGATGCCCCCGGAGTCCCCCCCCGCCCTTGGGGCACTGTCCCCGGCAGCCACCCTCCGCCCCCCCCCACCCACACCTCCTCCTCCATATGATTCACACAACAAGATGTATGGTATGTAGTTTTTTCATGTAGCAAAGGAATATATTGCATAGCCGATGTACCATTTAGCGATATAAACTCAATTATGCATATGTTAATTTAGCCTCATTTGCATACCTAAGCCCGCATGTATCAGGAAACTTGCAAATGGCACAGAAGATTCGCCCCATAATGAGTTTTTGTGCAGTGAAGGAAGTTTGTAGCGATGTTACCCGCTTTTAAAAATATGTGATTATGCCTGTTTTTTGGCATATCAATTAGCTCATTGCATCTGTACGATTTGGCTCCGAAATATGGCCCAACACCTCAGCCAGGTCAAGAACTCTTTAACCCGTTCCCTTCCACCAGTTCATCATAACACCTTACGTGAAACCGAACTCCAGATAACATTACAGCACAAGCTTTTGAAGGGGACAAAGGGATGTCAATTTTTGACCGGCCCAAAATAAGCTAATTAATATTCATGAATATGCAAAGTAATGCAGCCAAAAGCTACACATAATATTGCGGCGCACCCTCACTCTATCATACCTACAGTTCGAAGTAAATCGGGATAGCGTTTAGCCTAAAGAGCATTCAAAAGAAGGTTACCACCCGAAATGTCTTACAAATATGCAAATAATCTAATTAAATTCCATGAAATGCAAATTATTTATTTATTTATTTTATTTCTTTATTTATTTTTTATTTGAAATTACAACCTTTTACATCGGTGGCACACACCTAAAGGTGGTGCATTCATAACAAAAGAACAACAAACAGAAAATACGACCAGTACGCCGACCAATTTTTAAACATTTTACAATAAGCACCAACACGTCTGAGATATCTTTTGCAGATGATTCAAAAATCAACTAATGTTTTTCCCGCGATGCTCATCATCAAATCGATCGGTGTTACCAATAGTAAACATCAGTTTCGTAGTCTTAAATCACGCATCAATAAACATTACCCCAAATATGATTGGTATTATTGGTGCATAGCGGAGTTCAAGGCTTTCAAAATTCTCAGTACGAATATCATTTAGAGAATTGCCATGTGAAAAGGGAAATGGAAAATATTCCTCAGTACCGTTGTTACACAGTGGAGCAAGAACCATCACTATCTGTCCCAACGGGAGATTCTACTATTAAGAGCTAGTGTGTTGGATCTTGCCTTAAAATTTTTAAGGTAACACCTTGAAAGTTAGTCTTGTCAAGAAGATATGTTTCCATATTATGAGAAAATTTTAACATAAATAATTGTATAATGAGATTTTCTTTCTGGCCTGATCAAGAAGCTTAATAGAATCTTTATTCATAAGTAGATCATTACATATTTTAGTCCAGCGATTCTTCTGGGTGGGTGGGTTAATATTATAACATATGCTCCATACCACAGAAAATTTCAAAGTTATGCAACATGTTCTAAACCAGCTCCAGTTTCCATACTCACCTTGAGAGCGTATGTAAAACATTAGCTTTGAAGGCAAGTTTCGGCCACGAATTTTTTCATTTCATATTGAGATCGCTGTTAAGATAATTAATGGTTCTTTGGACATCTTGTATGGAAGGCCAAAGAGTGCATCCTAAATCACCATACAAGGCTTCTTTACATGTGGGATCGAGTGGTTTTAAAATAATCCTTGCCGATGTGAAATTTTGAATTTTTTCCAAGCTTTGAATTTCGGTGGGGCCCCCCCCCGCCCCCGCCATCCCCCTCCAACCCATGTAGCAGCCAAAAGCCAAAAGGCTACACATAATATTGCGGGCACCTCACCTGCTCTTATCATCCTATCAAGTTTGAAGTCTTCGTGGAGAGCGTTTAGCCTGCAGAGCATTTTAAAAATGGGATTAGACCGAGTCCATGCGGACGGACAAACGGATGGACATACGGACACACAGAATTTGGGACTAGTATGTGCCTCAAGAACATTCGTTCATGCCCGCGACACAATCACTGCTATGCAAAAATGCAGCCAAAAGCTACACTAAATATTGCGGCACCTCACACTATCTCCTATCAATTTGAAGTAAATCGGGGATAGAGTTTAGCCCTGCGAGCAATTTTTAAAAAGATAACCGAGTACATACGGACAGCATACATACGGACGTCGGACACCTATAATTTGGACTAGTAGTAGTATTGTGCCTCCATAACCATTCGTCAGGGGCTTCAGGCGACACAAACAAATGTTGGTTAGGAACGTTTTATATATATAAAGTCCTCATTGATGCAATGAGGTATTTCCATTTCAGTTTGATCAGGCTTATTAATTTTTCAAATGTTTAATATGTTTTTATTGTAATTATATTTTTAATATATATATGTATTTTATGTAAATCATACTTTTTTTCATTTTCATCGTTTTTTTCGCTGTCTGGTTGTATGTTTTGTGTTTGAATAAACCCAAATAATAATAATAATAATAAATTCCGTCAAGGCTACTGCACACTTCATATAGCCGCATGACTGAAATCAATTTGTAATACAATCAGTTGCATCATGGGAACTTCTATATGAAACGTCTACCCAAATTTTCGGATCAAATCGTGAAAGGCTTTGCATTCCTCATGGCCTAAACTACATACTCTGTGTACGTCAGAAATTTGGCCCATCGTTGGGATGGGCTACTTGGAAATCCATCAGTGCCAGGGCCAATCGACGTCTTTGGCTGCTTCCTTCTATCCTTTTCAACAAAATGTCCCGAAAAATTGCCTGCAAAACTTGACACACAAACGTGTCACTCTTTCACAGAGATTCGGACCATTAAGTGTCACAGTTACTGTCCACCTGTCACAAGTACTGTATCGTAATAACTCACCAAAAAACAACTCACTCAGCATGATTCTACAGAATTACTCTCCTCATTTCTCTAATTGCCACATTTACTCTACTCCTTTTTACCTTATTTCTGTACAAAACCAACCACTGACCACTGGCCCTGGCCGCCATCTTGTCTACATATGAAGATCAAATACGACTTAACTTCTTGAATTGTGGGTGAAGTTAAAGTAATGAAAATGTTGGAAATTTTTTTATCTCCTTGCGATGAAACACTGCCGATGGCATACTGCTCTTCCATTGATTTTACGTTACAGAAACCTCGTAGGCTAACGGATGACTGGCAACAGAGGGATAGGCCCGCTTTCAGGGGGAGTAACAGTGGATATATCTGAAAATCTATCTCGAAACCTGGGACTAGCCATATTTTCGTAAAGAACGAACCACCATATATGTATACATTATGGAGGCATTTTGGCGCTTTATCTCCTCATAACAGGCTCTAATGAACATCTTTTCTTGAATGATCACATTTGGTTTTTCCATTGAAGTTTTGGCTCGCTGAGGCAACATCGAGCATAACAATGCGGTAATTACTTACACTAGCGCAAATGATTTGTCTACTCACAATGAGCGCCAAGGAGGTCATTTTGCACATTTATCACTCAATTAAAGCGGTAATGAACATCCTTTTTTGAATTATCAACTATTTGGTTTTCATCGAAAGTGTGGCGCAGCGAGCCAAACATCGGCATAACAAGTACGGTAATTAACTTAAACTAGTAACCTAGCGGAAAATGTGGTCACCTACCCTCAAAGCGGCGAGCGTTTTTGGTAGGATTCGTTGCACGAATCAAAAATAACAAACTTAATTATTTATATACCATATGGCAACTTGATTCAACAGCCCAATAGAACCAGTATAAAGTAACAGGTGGGGAGGGGGAGGAACGTTAGCCACTCCAGAGAGCTTTGATTGGGAAAAAGCTTGAAAATCATGTTAAATCAGTCCTTTTTTTGCCTGTTCTCCAGGAAATTTTTCACTTTCCCCCCAAAAACATTAAAAAAAAAAAAATCGGAAATTGTCCCCTCTGACAGTCTGACCCCTGTTATTCCCCTGCAAATAAAACCCCACCCCTAAATTAATACAAAAGTAATTTCTACCATATTCTTTTGGTGGGCAGATTTTTTCAAAAGCTGCCCCTCCCCCAAAACATAATCCTGGTTATGGGCCTCATACCTGATTCTCCAAATATGTCCATATAAATTATATATTTTGTATAAATGGACTTTGTCACCTTAGCTTACAAAGGCTTAAAATTACTCCCCCAAATGATGAAAGATGTTTAACTTACAATACAACCCAATTTTTTTGGGTTGGTTTTGTCCCCATTTTTAAATATTTTTTTGTCATGATTCATTGACGATCCTAAACGAATTGTTTTATTTTTTACCCAATCTTGTGAGAGTTGTAACAAATCAAGTTGCCTTGTGCAAAATGTTCAGTTCAAACAGCCCGTATTTGTAACTTCTCCAACTTCTTTCGCAGGTCTTTCCATTTAAACATCGAGCGAATATATGAATAACATCTCACGCACGGTGGGAAAAATGCAAAATTAAAATTAACTCCTGCTCAGATTTTGAAAAATTAAAATCAATTTTAATGTCCTCCAAATGGCAATTGATGTGAATCCTAATTATCCCTTTTGCATAATGCAAAAGCTTATAAATGAGCAATGGTGTTTTTTAAGATTTTTATGTTTTTTAGTTTTTTATAAAAAAACATTTCAATTGTATGCCCCAGCTGATATAGTCCCACTCTTCACCCCACTTCACTGACGTAACTACTGAAGTATGGACACCTCCTTGACTTCATAGCACGAATTGTCAACATTTCACATCTACACGTTCACCATTTATTATCCATATTACCCAATATTTGAAAAGAGTGGTATAAGGAGACAAAATTTTCATTAATTTCCCAATGAAATACAAAAATCAATCAATTTGGGAACATAATCTCAAAGAATTTTCCCTCCACGGGCGTTTGCATGCACCAGTGCACATACCAAATAAACACCATTTTCAATGTTTATTTCGGTTTGCAATATCAAACATTTATTTGCCTTCTGAGTAATGCATTTTCTTTTGTTTTTTCTGAATTATTTTAGCTCTGACTAAAAGAAGGAATTGATTGAGGTCTATACTTTGTTCATCAAAAAGAGTTTTTTTCATTCATGTAGGAAAGCGGCATGAAAAGTGAAGGTTTTGTGATGTGGTATTGAGGCCATCTTGTCATACTGGGAGTCCATGGGCGGCCAGGTGTAAAATCATAGGAGGGGCGAAAACAATCATAGGGGGGCGAAACAGTACAAATGAAACTCAGGTTGGTTAAAAAAAAAACCCTAATTTTTTTTTTTTGCGCAATTTATTCGTAAAACGCCTGATAAAAAACCAACCTCCTGTTTTTCCTAAATTATTTGAAACTGTCAGGGGTCGGGGCCTTCTCCGTCTCACACGTGCTGCGGGTCCGCCTGGCGGAGTGGCCCTCGGGGGGTAGTGAGGGCAGCCGCCCCTCCCTTGCCACCCCCTGGTGCCGCCCTGACTGGGCGCCCTCCTTTTAACATCTTCAGATTTTAGGTTAAAGGTGCAACAAGAGATTTATTGAGGCACCCAAATATTGTTGTCATGATAGTTATTTCATATAGATAAGACACCAATAATTTCTTACAATTGTAATTTTACTACTAAAATACTTAAAAGAGAAAAAAAGTGATTTTGATGCTCATATTTCAAAATAGGAAACATAGCTGCCTTTCATATTTGCCTCCATCTTACAAAGTAAAAAATTTCACAAATTTTTGTACAAAGAAACATTTTCCTCAGCTTAATCCTTTGAATTAGGCTATGGTACAGAACCATGTTGGCCTTTTAATTAAATATTCCAGTGCTACAGACCTGGGGGATTACTTCTTTTCCCTTCACTAAAATTACAAACAATATTATTTTTACCAGGAAAATCTGCTCACGGTGTCCCCACCTGACAAGATTGTCACATTATTTAGAAAAATGAATAAATGTACATGTCAATCCTCAATTTATTCTAGAATAATCAGTGACCAATGGATTACATAACACTCAGCATGCTCAAGCGAACAATGCGGAGCTAATGATATTCAATAATCGCCTGGACACCACTTCACATTCTTTTACCTCGTGTCCATTGTGTTTTTGTGCAACGCAGTTTGACGATTTCCAATGTTATGCCCTTGCTTGCTTTGGCGGCAAGTATGTCTTCCTTGTATCCGCAAGCGTAACGTTCTAGACAATTTATTGTCGACGATTCCTACTGTGCGTTCACTTAAAGTCTGACTCAGAGATTTCGAAATATTATTTTTTTGTTGGTAATAATGAAAAATAGTTCACCATAGAACTAAAGATAGTAAACCGAAAAATGCCAATTCCGAAATTTGAGATGAATCAGGATTTTCGTTTGGATGCAGTAAACATTTATGTGTATATTAAGCCCCATAGGATACTGTGGTATAGCAAAAACTTCCGGATCCGGAATCTTTATGACAAAGTTGTGATTTCTATATGAGGAATTCGATTTAATTTAAGCTTAAGCAATTCAACAGTGATTAGTATATGGACAAGATTATGTACATGCAAAAACACGATTGTTTTTGGAAATTGAGGGCGCCCTCCTCGGGAAATCTCTGAGTGGCCTTAACTTTGACCCATATGATTAACGCAATATTAGACATTTTTGAAGAGCGCCCCCATTTCAAATTTGATATTTTTGCACAGTTACGTTGGTATTGTCTAGGAAAAACTATACCTGCCGAACGAGAATGATACAAAAAATGCGATTTATCACAAAATACAAGCGATTTTTGTAATTAGAATTGGGATCCAGATTGTACTTAAAGGCAGAGCTGGAAATGCTTACGTTTATGTCCGGCCTGATTGAACTCGTGCCACATCGAGAAAAAAACCGTTATTGGCTTGCCTGAACTTTACAAAACTAGTGGATGAGCCGTTTAGACACGACATGGACGATATTTGCTGGCTATTTCACATTGTGGGGTGGAAGGGCAGTTTCCAGCAGCAGTCTTGTATATATCGGGGATCCCCGATAATAATTATTCTAGTACAAAAATTCCTTCGTTTGTGACACATAGACAATTTTCGAGGCTTTTAACCATTCACCGGTATCATTTACTAGCCAGTTACCATGCCAAATGTTGTAAAATCTCCAAAATTTTGAAAAATTGGGGGGCGCCTCTTCAAATAAATGGCTAATATTGCTTTAATCATTTTTTCGAAAAGAAAGAAAATTGACCTTTACTTGCGTTAAAACTAATACTTGAATCTTGTACTCAGATGTGTTTTTAAAAAAAAAAAGATACAATGATACTATTTTCATTTCATAAACTCTCATACAAGTAATTTCATTTATCACGTAACACCAAACTTAAAACCGGCTGGAATTTTTTTTTTAAAAAAGCTGCAGACATAACCTATTGCAGAAGTTTTTTAGTTGTTAAAATACCCGGGGAAATTTTTCCCTTGATGGCCAAGAAACACAAGGGTCTGTGTTTTCGATCTTGGCTGGTTCCCCGCTGGTCGATGTGGGAGTAATTACACGGATTTGATATGTCTGGGCATCGGCTTGGTTCCCCGCTGGTCGATGTTGCGAGTAATTACACGGTATTGTCGTGGGCGATCGAAATAGTTGATTCATGTCTAGTCATTTGTATACAGACGATGCCGCTTCTTCGGCTTTTAATGTTTATATACTTAGAGTCTCAACTGAAATTACTTAATTATTGATCATTATCAAGTGGCATAATCACACAAAGGATGTTACACACACGCCAAGTTGGTAAATTGAGGACCAAAAAAAAAAAAAAATCAATTGTCGTGGGTTTATTTTTATAGTTGCTTTCAAGGTACTCCTGTGGGTTTAATTAAACTTTACACAACGTCTAAGCCGCTTCGTATAAGCCTCGGCCATCCTTTGGAAGCCTTTCAAAAACAACGATAAGCCTCGGCTTTCTATTCCGAAATTACGGTAGCACCTGAAAAAGCTTGAAATCTTTTCAACAGTAAAATGGACCTGCATACCGTGATGAGAAAAGATCCGGAGTGTTTTAGGTTGATTGTTGAATATCAATAGTTCTATTGTTCGCTTGAGTTTATGTGTACATATTGGTCACTGACTTCTGAAGTAAATTTATTTGACATTTTATTAATTTTTCTAAATATGTGCACTCTTTCATGTGGGGACACAACTTTTCCAGGTTTTCATAATGATTTTTGTTACATTTTAGTTATTGAAAGTACGTTATCCCCATGTTGTAGCATGGAAAGAAGGATAATCGCAACGTATCACGGCCTATTTAGATGGGGATATTTTTTATGGAAAGCTTTACTTTAGTGCAAAAATCAGAATTTTCACATTTTTTGGGACACCTGATATGTGAAATCTCTCATTGCACCTTAATAATTTTACTCTGGGCCTGTCCATTGTCGCACTGCAAAAATTGGTGTCTTAACTTCCTTGCATGGGTTATACCAGCCTATCTATCAGCATCTAGCCCAGTGTGGCGGCTGGCCTTTGAAAAAATATTTATCAATGCGCGACGAGGGACTCTGTTTTGACGCGCTCGGCGCTGCGGTCGGGAGAATGCGCGGTTAAGTTGGCTATTAAGAAATCACCAGTTGGGGGCGACCTAGAAATTCAAATCACCACAATGCACATCATACTTGATTTGAAATGGATTTATAGCTATACGGCTACATCTTTTCAAAACACGTCATGATAAAAGTTTACAAAGTCTTGCATTTATGACTCAAATGGCCACCTTACATGTCTTGGTAGTCTCTTATTAAAAAAAAATGTTTGTAGAGCATACCTACTACAGCATGTTGGTTGGCCAACCATACTTGTTGAACACGTACACATTTCACAACCATTTTCCATCATGTAGCCCAAATATTAACATAAAGTACAGTTGACAAATTACACATTTGTGAAAATTCCTTGGCAAGTTTGCACAAATTAATCTTATTTCACTATTACAAGGAAATTAAAATTTCATGACATCACAAGCAGCACTTGGATTTGAATGTTACACAATTGTCAGGAACAAAGAGACTTACACAAACTATTTGTTTTGTGCTCCATCAACTACTCAAGTTCCCTAAACACAGAAATGAACATTTTGAGTATGAGGTTGTTTTATTTTCAAAACGAACCCTGTTGAGATTTTGATGTTTGTTGGTGGTCGAGCAACAACAGACTTCTAAAATTTCAAATACCAACACCACCAAAATTACTTATTGCCCTCATAGGAATCCATACGGCCACAACCTTTAAGGCAGTGCCCAATTCATGCTGGCATGCTAAGACGATGGTTATTTGAGGAACTGTTTAGCAGGCAACCGATTAATCAGCACACATCGACACCACTGGCTACTCCCACTTCAAGGCATCATTGCACTATTAAATTTTGTACACCACACAACACCACATTTAATACCAAATGGCCACCTATACTCTATAGGCCTATTGGACTTCCAAACATGCTCATGACTTCCACATGCAAATTAACTCTGAATATCATACTCATTATTTTGACACATTTGGCTCATCATACCCACAATAAATTACATGTACAAAATCAAATTCACTTGTTGCAATGAATTATGTAAATCATCCACTCAACTGTTCACATACTCCCAACCCTGTGTTGTTCGCAATTAAAAGCGCAAACCACCCCAACAAATTAGCACAGCGTGTTCCTCAACTTCCTAATCTCTGACCACACCCGACTAATTATTTGTGAGATTTCCTAAACCGATTAACACACCCTGGGTCCTTTGGGTCTCACCCATCACCAGCTTTGGCGAAAGCTTAAAATTCCTTACAATTCCTCAATAATTATTTGTGCATTTGCATCTCCAATCTCACCATCCGGACTTATAAAAATGCACACTTCCGTCTACACCTTGAGTTTAATGTAACTCATAACACCATAATTATCCAATGCTGCTACCTGTTAGCACTACCGCAATTCTACTCTGGCACACCATGCAACACATGCATAGGGTCAATGCACTTTATAATAATTACAAAATCAAAATTGTTAAATCAAATCCATACACTTTATCAACACTGAGTATACCGTAACCACTAAGTTGTCTCAGAAGCCGACATTTAATGACTCAATTTAAAACTCAATGATTTGAACTTGCTCACATTCAAACTCACAACTCGCACTCATCTTTCACCAAAAGACCACTCGGCCCCTCACCATAACTCACCTAATCTACCCCTCCAAAAAATAACTCTGCTCCACCCATACACCTACCCTTCCCAAAAAATGAGCAGCATAAATGTATTCCCTACAAGCCACCTGCCAGTTGGCGAGGCCAACCTAGGCCGAGGAACGGTCAGACGACAATCTCTGAAATAGGAAACAACTTACTCTGCCCTAAAATTAATCATGTATTCCACCCTCAACTATTTCTGAACCTAACCCAAGTAGATGAACCTCACACTACCTCACGCACCACTATCTAAACACACTCCTTGAGTTACCTCACACACATGTACAACTCTGCATTTTGATACAACTGGCCAACCATACACGTGCTCAACAAATCAAGAAAATAGCTATTTTTATCTCTACTACAACTACAAGTGAATACCTGATACCAATCACTCGATTTTTGCACTCATTCATTTTTGACATGAGCAAAATGGCATTTGTTTACATAAAAGCCTTGGAAACACAACATCCTGCCTCAAGTTGCAAAATCATGATTTCTTACTCCAAATTACATGTACTTCTAATAATAAAAATACAGGTGTACCTCATGAATGTTGCTGGCTATCGATCACAAGAACTTTCCAATTATTGATTAATTTGGCATAACAGTATATGTTATCCTATACTCCTGAAACTGTACTCATCTAAATTTAAAGAGGCAATTATCTAATCTCACACAAGTCAATATTTACCCCCCCCCAAAGATCAGCAGCAACATCATATATGTCAATCATTATTCATAGTCTCTTCAATCTAAGAACTACATTATCTTACTGGTACAGTATTCCACTATGTTTAAAATTTATGAATGACAATTTTTGCACCTTTTCAAATGACACCTTTGCACCAAAACAAACATGGCATCATCATCTCACAGTTACAGCACTGTTTTTACCACAATTTTGAAAGTGAACGACCATTTTCGAAAACACATTTGACATACAAAACTACAATTTGTGCACCAAACTCAAATGAAACTTTCCACAATATTCTACACAAAATTGACCAAAATAAGCCTTGTGCCTGCCTGCTGTTAGTTTCCTATCAAACATCATTAACCCCAAACATCAAGACTGCAATTTTTGAAACTCTGAACCCTCTTTACCTGCCGTATCACCAAGTTTTCATAGACTCCCTTAAATTTCTGCTCCCTCCCCAGTCTCAGCTATAACTCACTGTTTTACATGGTAACTCAACCTCGCACTATAACTCGCCTAACCCAACTTCATTAATTTATCTACTCCATCCCTGTAACTTGAAATTCCAACCCAAATTTGGATAATTTACACAACCACCTCACGATTAAAATTCAAGTCCCCTCTAAATTGAGAACAATTTAAAGTCCTAGTCCCCCACACACTGTACAGCAAGCAACACAATGACCATGTGCTTACATTTACTCACATAGAAAAATCACAATTATGTTACACGTTATTGTCCAATACCCATGTCTTGTCGCTGCTGTCTTGACTGTTGCTTCTTGTCGTAGACATGACATATTCCTCGCTTCCAAATTAGAAGATTAAAATAAAATTCCCAAGCTGGCCAGCTATAATATCTCAAAACAAACCCCCAGTCCGTCGCGAATGTAAGCTTACTCAAATGCGAAACTTGCAAGTATTTTATTGGCGAAATCAGCGCTCCACACAATGAATTCAAAAGTTTTCCAGTCCTGACACAATCCCCATCATCTTGTCGTCGTCGCAGTATAATTTGTCGTTGAATGTCTCTGTCTCATACAATCTCATTTGTCTTCTCTCTTCTCCTCAGATGTTGGCTTTAAACATGAATGAACAAATCGTAAGGGAAATCATATCTGTCCGGGTTAGCTCGACGTGGATAAACAAAACAGTAGAAGAAATCATAGGGTCTAACTCCAGACGCCAACTCTTCTGTTCACAGCACCAGTCTTGTCATAGTTTTAATCATGTCCCTTGTCGCTATTCTATCTCATATTGTCTCAACGTCGTCCTCCATCCCCCAGTGTATCCATGTTGAATTTACTTCTGCCCCCTTCACTCATAACGTCCGTGTCAAGTCCTCGTCCTCGTCTGAAGGCCGCACCAAAAGTTTCACATGCTGTAACCCTAAAATTGTCCACATGACCCAATTGACCAATCAGCTGCGTAGAAATTCTGGGATTCCCCTGTTGTCGCAAGAACTTGTTACTTCCTGTGTAAGTGGGTATCAGGTGCGAAGTTATGCTCGTCGGGCCTTTGATCTCTGCCTTTGCGTAGAGCCGATATGCTAGAGAAAGAGGTAGCAAGGGAGCACTATGGAAATTCTGTTACAACTGTTTGTTCACTTTGAAGGTTATACCATGCAATGAGCATGCCTGGAAAAAGTGGTGAATTTGGGATCCACATTCCCAGGAAATTTTACTATATGGAGGGAAATTTTTGTCCTTTAAACAAAGAAATACATAAGAATTGGAGGGAAATTTTGAAATCTTTGAGGGAAATTGTGCAATTGTGGAGGGAAATTTGGATTGTAATCCCAGGAAATTTTGCATTTTTCAGATAAAGAAATACATATAAAAAATTATAGGAAATCTGTGAAAGATGCGACTTCCTTCCCAGGAAATATATTTTTTCCAGCCCTGGCAATGAGCATATCAGAGACAGTGTAAGAATGGTGCTAGTTTACACAGAGATACAGAAGCACTATTTTGATTGGTTACTCAGAGGGTTATCTCATGTTGTATCATGTAATTAGCCAATCAGAGAGGTTGTACCATAGATGGTAGTGCCCAGGGGGTTAATAGCTATCATGTCTTGCATTTAGACATGTCTTTGACAGCAGAAAATCATAGCATTTGTCCTGGATGAAGACATGATCCAAGACACAAAATTTATGCAATAAAGAGATTAACAAGATTTATTCATGATCTTATAGGCAGAGGGTATATTGAGTCAATCCCACAATGCACCAGTTTGGGGACATTTCACCTCAACAAGGTCATGTGATATCCCACAAAAATCCTATTCTTAACACATAAAACCCTGACATGAAACGTCTTATGGTTCTTAACTTAATTCTTGAACACTTTTTATCCCTAAGTACTGACATGTGTTTTGTACAGTGCATATAGGCTCACTAGTTAGTTAAACCAAAGTTTTACATCCGGTTTTGTCCCCGTTAAACGGGGGTGGCCGGATTTACCTCACTCTCAGCAATACTGCTATGTGAGGATTTATTGGAGAAAATTAATTGACTGAATGCCCTTCCTGACGCCAATCCACCGTTTTCGGTGGTGGGCCTAGCTGAAATCGCAATGCATTATGGGATTGGTTCAAAACATCTTCTGGTATATATGTGTATGACTTGGATCATGTCTTCATCCAGGACATATGTTATGTTTTCAACCACTTCCCCTCCTTAACCTAGCTTCTTCAAGAGAGTTTTTTAATGTATTGCATATACCCCTCAGTGCACAGTCCCCATGCATGGTAGGAGCCAGGAAATTCCACAATCACATTTCAATTTTTTAATGTGCTAGTTGTCCTATTTCTGACTTTATAGGGGCCCTATTTCAGATGCCCAAGAAACGACCTGGACTCTTGCGGGACTCGAACCAGGAATTTTTTTTATCATATACCCTGCCGACAGTCCAGTGTCTTAGACCGCTCAGCCACCTCACCCTGTCATATTCCTTTATTAATTGTTTTCATAATTTCCTCTTTACATTTTTTGCAAGCAAAAGCTTGTTTCTCTCTCACTCCTTATTTCATCACGGTTGAGTGAATCTCATTGCCTAGCATACACCTATTTTAACACTCCCTGAGTCTACCGACATTTGATTGCTTATTCATTGCCGTTATATGATGCATTTATCCAATCAAAGATATGGTAAGAGAACGGTAAAGCTTTGTACAGATATATGAAAGGTCTTTTTTGATTGGTTTACTCAGAAAAGGTTATTTCATGCTTTATCATAAGGACCCAATTGGAGATACCGTAAGAGAGGGGGTAACCCAGGGGGTTAATCAAAAAACCAAACCAAAAGCAAGTATCTTAGCTTAGTCCTACATACAGCCTCAGAGAAATCCTAATTTCCCCGCAAATACAAATGGTTTGCTAGGTTCGAACATCCAATAGCGATTCCACCAACGGGATGCGGCCTTACCTGCCAGTCATAACTGAGCCGTGCATTGACAGACCAGAAGGTAGAATATTGAAGGCAGCAAGTACGTACCGTCAAAAACCGAAATCAAATCAAAGTTATCAGCTGACATGAAACATGCAGAGAGGTGTTTTTGAGAACGAATCCCATAATGCAATCTGGAATGCAATTTCTTTTTTCCAGATGCATTGTAACATGAACTGATGACATCACACCAAAGCAAGCGCATGTGCAATGGTGGTTGCTGTGTGTGTGTGTGGGTGGGGGGTCTTTCCTCCTATTTTGTTGGTTTCCCCAGTTTTCCCCCCCCCAAGAAAGATGATTCGCACAAAAATAAGCAATTTGGGCCAAAAACAATATCCCCAATTTGGCCAAAAAAAGTTTTGGCCAAAATTGGTTTAAACAATCATTCAAATTGGATTGTGTGGCCTAAAAAAAAATCCTCCTTTTGCCCCCCCCCCCCCCCCAATTTCACTTTGCCCTCCTTTTTCTTTTCCTTTCCCCAGAACTGACTCTGGCGGGCGCTGTCACTGGGCGCATGTGTATCGTGGTTTGACTGTACTGTACCTCCCACTGATATGCATGCTAACTGCATTGGCGTGATTTCCTTTGTGTCACATTATGAATTGGTGTAAATGATATGAATGCTATGCAACTAGAGCCATATGAAAGATTTAGAGGGGTGTGGAACTTTGAAAAAAGGGACCTAACCCCCTGTTTGAACTCTTTAACATCCTCAAAAAGTTGACTCTTCTTGTCACATGCATGTAAATGCACTATTGGCGTAACAACCTTAAGAAGTTAAGTTGGCAAATGGGGGGCAAGAAGGGGTGCCGAGGCATTTCTGAGGGGCGACAGTGCACAAAAGTCATTTTCATTGGGGGGGGGGGGGTCTTGGTGGGGGAAAATGGTTCTGAGCAGGAGGACCTGCCCCCCCCACCATCCCCCCCAAATGAAATGACCTTTTTTGTGAATCCATCCGCCAATAAAATTTGTGCCCGATATTTTTGACATACGACAATGGAAAAAAACGTGGGGAAGATCTCCTTCTAACTCATAGAACGTCCAACATTTTTTTTTATTATTTTGATATGTTCAAGGAAGGAATTGTGAATTATCTTACATTAAATGGCTCTGTGGTTCTTTGAAACTCTTTAAATACTTTTATCCCTAGGAGTATACTGGTACGTTATAGAAGCAATAATAAGTATATTTGAAAGAATTATGGAATACTTGTCAGAGTAGACATGAACATTTTTTTAATCAACTGATTTGGTGATTGGAGGCATTTTGTGCAATAATTACTTGTAAACTGTCAATGTGCCGTATGTTTAAAATTATACTTGATAATAACTTATTTACGATTGTACAGCACATATTCAAGTAATATTTGGTATAATTTTTATTAGGCCATGAATGTCTGACTGGACGGAAAAATCAGAGCTAGACCGAATTGATACAAATTTGGAAGAAAATGGAACCCATAACTACACCTTCAGTGTTAATAATTTCACTAATTGATGGCATTTCACCAAATGCGGTTCATTTTTTTCTTTAGAGAATAAAGAGTATTATTAGCTGTTTTGCCTATTTAAGGAATTTTAAGGCAAAAATATTTCAATAGCTGTTTTGATATGTTTGAATTTGGGGGCCATTTTGGTTTGGTTTTTTTCTTATTGATTTTCCTGATAAAATTTTAAACATAAAAAATAGTTCCAACAAGTTCACTGATCCACCTAAGCCTAGTCTAGGTCAGTGGATTTTAGATGACTTGTCTTATAAAAAGTACAGAAATCTAATAGCATTAAAAAGGTAAGAATGTATTTTTGAATTGTATTCTTTAAAGTCAAGGGCCATGATCGATCTGGATATAGCTCATCCCCAGGGACCCCAGATTTTACCCGAAGGTCAAATTTGGTGTCAGAAGAAAGCATATATTTTCTCACTTACCCTGTGTAATCTTAGGGATACTAAATGATTGTTGGTTTGGACGTTATAAGCAAATATTTGCCCTTTTTAATCGACCACTATTATCTTTACACGTATTCAATGGGCGTACAAAATACGTTTTTAGCACCCATATCAAAACAGACTGTGATATTCAGTGCGAAAACTTAGAGATCGGGAAGTCATTCAAAGCCATTCAATCGGGATGATGAAACTTTATCTAATTAAATTGCCCAGCCCCCTTAAAAAAGTATGTGTATTGTAAGCATTTGGATGCTCTACTGTTTCTCACTGATTTTTTATTATTGATTTGACATGGGAGTGGAAGGTTGAAGGGACATATGAATTTGAAGATTGATGTGAATGAAAAGAGGTAGCTTGCAAATCTTTCAATTGCAGTAATATCGTTGTATTAAACAGTTTGTGCTGTATTTTTATCAGTTTAATGGGTATATGATTGAAGTGATGTTGAAGGAAGAATAAAATTTCAATGAACTGAATGACTTGAGATGTGTGGCTTGCAAATTATCAGAAGCACATGAGTCTGCCCACCCCACGCTATTCACACAATGTCGCACACACTTCCTGTTACATTACCTGGCAACCGCATTGTATATTTGAGAAGGCGTCTGTTTAAACGAATCTGATCAAAGTACAAATATTTGAACATCAAAGTACATTCGAAGATTTTTTTCCAATAAAAAACTGTGCAGATTTGAAAGTCCAGGCATCTTGACCTATCTTTATGTCTTCATGCCACTTAATGGTGCCGTATTGCTTGAGTATGTGGGTGGGGAAGTTGGCCAAGATAGCCTAGCTTTTTACATTGCATTTGGTTTTAAGACATAATCACAAATCTGGACAAATACTCTAAGGTGAATATGTTATTCTAAGCAATATGACTGACAGAAGAGGTTGTAAGTGCAATAGCTGCCATTTGTCAGAAACTTCCCATAAACATTTACTATTGTGCCAAGTCTCTGGTTCAGTGGCTCTTGAAATTGTCCTCAGGCGACTGTCAGAGTCACCTTAAGAACCATTCAAGAGCCACTGATCAAGTAAGATAAATGAGAGCCGTACTAAGAACATCACACACACAAATTAATCACATGGCAGCTATTTCCTTTTTAACACCATGCAGGCCCTAGCAGGATTTTTTTTTTTTGCGAGGGCGGGGAGAGAGAATTTTTGAAAATGGGGAGATTTGTTAGGATTTTTAAAAACATGGGGCAGATTTGTTTTACCCTTTCTTAAATTGGTCCGAATCTGGGCTTACGTAGACATAGACGGTCATATTGGGGGGAGTAAGGGTTGCTTGTTTATTGGGGGCAATAGGCATGAAAAACACTTAAACATTCCCTGCTGTGGGATTAGGTGAATGAGCAGCTGGGTTGTCCTGATCAGAAAATTTCGGAAATCACCATGGCAGCAATGTAGGTATTCTCCAGCCAAAAGATAAGTCCCTTCAATACACAAAAATCACATGCATAGAATTAATGAAGACACTATGAGGAGATTTCCAGAAGAAGCGCCCCCAATTTTTCATCGAACCCCGGTGTTTTAATATTGGAATGCTTACCAATGTAATTAGATCAACCTGAAGTAATAAGCCGAATACGCCGTCTTTATGTAATAAGATGATGATTTAGTAGTTTTGGTCGTGCATGACAGAAAGTCAAAGCATGGTTTTTCTATGGGGAACGATTACGATAACAGGCAAATTCAAAACAAGTTTGCAGTTTTTCTTTTGCACATGTTTGTCCAATAAACCTTCGAAACGTTCTCGGTAGGTGGTCTACAACCGATCCAGTGAAATTTGAGAGAAATTTGTATCCTAAAAAAATCTCCTCCTGTCACTTTAACAGATGTTTGGTACAATAATTTTTTGTTCACATTGAGTAGTGGCACCCACTTTCAATTTTAATGTTGAGAAATTGTGATGTTGGTACCTGTCCATTTTTAGCATAATTACCTTATACCCTTAGCATCCACTCTATCATATGTTTCATTCTGTTAAATAAAATAAAGCACATGATGCAGAGTAGATGCAAATGGTATAATGTAATTATGCCCATTTTCTAGTTTAGCTGTAGATAATCTACATGTCTTGAAATAGATATTTTTAAAATGAAATTCAAAGATCCCTGAGCTTATTTAGCCCATTTATACAAGTAACATTAATTTTTCATCAAGAATTTTGTCAATTTTTTATGGCTTATTTTTTACTTAAAACTTAAAAGTGAAGTTAGGTGGTATTTTAAAGGCATAATAATCCTCTATTTAAAAGAAAATCAGAGATTATAAAAGATATGCCATGATTTCACCCTTTGTTTTTTCATATTTCTCCCCAAATCGTGCCTTAACGCAAAAAAGCAATTGAATCAAGTTTGAAACCCAGTTTAAAGGTCCATGGTCCCATCGCTAAAAGCCTCGTCTCCAGAACCCAAATTTTATGGGATGTGGTCAAAATTTTGGTGTCAGAAGAAAGCTCCTATTTTTCTTAAGTACCTTGTGAAATCTTAGTGCTAAAAGATGATTAGTGTGAATGTTATGAGCAAAAATGTTACCAATTTTGACCAACCAATAATAATTTTACACAGTACTCTAAAGTGTTCAAAAATAAGGTTTTTAGCTCTCACACCAAAACTGATTGAAATATCGGTACGAAACTTTGGAAATGGGATTTTGGGGTCAAGGTAATTCAATCAAGATTCAAACATATAATGAAAACAGGTTATCCTCCTTTAAACCATTTGAGATAAGATTTTAGACATGAAATTGAAAAAAAAAATGAATCTTAAATGCTCTGTCAAGGTCAAAATTTGCATCTAACTTTGTTAATGAATTTATGATTATAGGGTTCAAACTATAGACAACATCTGACACATTTTAATGTTAAAACACCTTGACCATGAATCCATAAATAAATAAAACAAATTTACAAAAAATCCTGAAAGATTTTTTTAACAATAACCAGAAATATGCAGTAAATTGTTTTAAAAAAATTGAGCAAAACTGTGCAATGCCTATAGACACAATCAACATATCCCATGTTTGCACCCCTTAATGCTGAGCTGACTTTTACAAATGTGGTTGTCCCCCACGTGCTGTCCATGTGAGTAATGGTGGTAATAAGCTCTAACTGGCACATCATATGTTATAGAGGGAAAAGACAAGAAAAAGGGGAACCACCTAACAAAGGCAATCCATGAAAGACAGATTTGTTTAGCAACACTTAATGGGATTATTATGTGGCAGCCAAAATGAACATGACTTCAGTGTACTGAACATACAATTTGTGTTAAGATAAAGACTGGGCGCTTAAGATGCAGATTGGGCTGAATTCTGTGCTGAACCATTGGGTTAGCTTTGGTTTGGGTTTGGGCACAACTTATTGCAGGGGCTCTCAACTATAATTTGCCCTTGGGCTAAAGAGACCCTAATACATTTGAAAGACATGTTTAAGGACCACTTGCACTTTATGTTCTCTTGTCGGTTGGTGAGCTGGATTTGGCCAGCGGGGCCAACAGTGGTGAGAACCTTGACTTATGGGAATTAGGACTATCGGATTATTGTTAGAAGTGCATTTCTTGATCCTAACACATTTATTTTTGTTTATGATTCACAAGATAACTTGACCACTGTTACAACAAAAATTCTTTAACACTTGACATTTTTTACTCAATTTCATTGGTTCCTAGCTGTGTGATATGAGATGATATCACACGGTACAACACGTACACATCAACGCAATATGCAGACGCATTGCTCGGGCCAAGGCACATAGTAACAACAGACTGATCGATTTAAACCTGGGGGTAGTTCATTGGATAAAAGTCGCCACAATTTTAACAATACGTTACTAATCGCTTCTTATTTTGAAGTGTTAAAGAATGAGAATAAAGGTATTGTTTTTAGCCTCTGCCGTATATCTATCGAATTTTATGCAGTGTATGCATTGAAAGTCCGACTTGAGATCAAAACACTTTTTGCTGCAGATGTCCCTGACTTTGAAGCACTGTGATATTGTGCACATGTAAAGTTGACCACAATACTTTTTGTTTATTCTGTACTGGTGCGTACCACAGTCGTCTTTTATCAGCTTCACATATGAACATACAGAGTTACCACCACTACATGTTAATTTTCAGAAGACTGTGAAAAATTTCTCAAATACTTTGTTTTGGTTTTACTTGGTGATTTTTCCTTCATTAAAGTCATTTAATGGAATTGTACACACTTATCCCCTTTTTATAAGCTAACATAATAAATTCCCCCAGTTTTCACCCTGTCACATTATAGAAGCTCTAGGAGTAATGCATGGCAAGAAAGTTTGTAAAACATATCAGAGTCATTAATGAAAACAGAATAATATTGAACAGGCAGTAAAAACACGCAAACTATAAATACAAATCATGACGTATGAACCGACAACAGTAGCAGCCTAAAGGATGTTCTTAAGTACAAAACTAATGAACAGTTATTAACATGGTCAGGATGTAGCCAGTTCCATAAAAGCGTACTTCTGTACAAGAGGCCTTATATTTTTCTTGTAATGAGTTTTGGATAATGAAATGTAACACAGAACTAATGTAAAGAAAGCCTGTGGCCTTGCGTACAATGAGAGGTTATGCCATCAAGGTTATTTAGAAACTTTAGTACTGTATAGTTGATGTTTGATATTTTAAGCGGTATTAATTTTTCACAAGTTTTAAAAGTTTTTGGTTATAATTCACCTTTTTAAGTGGGTCAAATATATTTTTGCAGGCTTAAAATGAATGGTTCTGAAGTTTTCCTGCACAAATAAAATTATTGTAAAAAGAGTCATTTAGGGTTTTACATGAACATGTGCGAGGTGAAATCCAAGTGAGGTCTAGTGTAGCATAAATATGTAAACCAAAAAAATGTTGTAATGGACCAAAAATATTAGGGTCAGTAGGTTTTTTTACTAAGAGAGGTATGTGTGTGTATGACTGTTCCAGAAATTATTCCTTGATGGTTGGACAGTGTATTATTAAAGGAGAACCTGTATCAAGAATAAATTACACAATATACGCTATAGAAGCAATTGTGATGTGATCCAGCAAAATGAGTCTGAAGTCGGTCAGATTCGATTTTTTACTTTTCCATGTAACTGTATGCATCATTTAAAAAGCTAAATTTTGCCGAAACCCCCATTGAAATTGACCAATTCCTTCCACAGATATATTCAGTTGAAGGGTGGCAAAATCAACAGAAAACAAAAGGCATTTTGTTTAGCTATATCTCAAAATCAATATTTGCGACTTTCGACTCATTTTGCTTGATCACATCACAATTATTGAACACATATGGAGTGGTTTCATGGGAAAACGGAATTATATTAACCATAAAACAAATTAAAACATCTTGTCTGACCATGCGCTATTTGAAATTCGCGCTAGTATATATGGGATATGCATTTGTGTTATGCGATACGGACGGCACAGTAGCGTCATACACCTTCACACATGATGCTTTCATAAAGCAAACGTACTCGATATGTGGTCAATAATTATTTTATAGTGCATATTGTTTAATATTATTCATTGTACAGGTTCTCCTTTAAGGTAGGATCATCGGATAAAATGGTTTTACAGATAAATGACAATAAAATCAAATCCCCTAAATCAATTTAGTCCAAACTTGCCTATGGTAAGGATTGAACTTTCCTCCACATATTTTTGGCAGTTTCGAGACAGTGCTATTTGTTTTAGTGTTTTTATTTATTTTTTAAAATTCCCTAAATTTTTCATTAAATTATTTTTCCCAGCCTAAATGGAAGTCTTTTAAACTGAAACTCCAGGGATCTGTGTATAAACAAATACCTAAATTTCTCACGTTGGCTTTTTTAAATCAAGTGTTTAATTTTTTAGAAAAAATTATTTTAGGGAAAAATATTTAGGGAAAATTAAAAAACACCTGTAATTTCAAATAGAAACACTCCAAATCTGCAAACAATCTAACGTGAGAATTTCTAAATTGATTTCCTTTCCTATGCCACTTATTTATCACCAGGGAGTTTGTAGTTCTGCTAGGAAAAAAATCTGAAAAGTTTTTTATAAAAAAAGAAAAATTAAAAAAAAAATCAGCCACCAAAAAAGGGTTTGTGGCGACCCTGTCTTGATTTTGATGACATAAAGAAAATAAAAAATTTCTATGGAATTTGATATTTCTCTAACCATAAAAACAAACACCAATCTATTAACTCATCAATTACTGAGAAGAAATGAAACAAAATGTGTAGTTTTTCACAAAAATTGCCCATTGTCCATTTTCTATACTGCCAAAATCAGTCCCGTACCAAAGTATATGGGAATTGAAATGCATTATGTGACCTATCTCCAAAAAATGCCTTTTGAAAAAATAAAAATTTGGCACACGTTTTTGAACCAATACCAAAATGCATGAGAATTTTCAACGAGTTATGGGCACGAGGCCGTAGCCGATGATCCAACCTTAGGTAGGATAATTGGTTGTCATGGAGAGTTTTTCTTTGCAGATTGAAGAGAATGCGCATCCAAAATTGTGTGATTTTTGTGTATTTTATCTTGACTTACTTTAAAATACCCTTGTTTTATCTTTTATATTCCAAATCAGTATTAAACATCCAACTTATTCATGATTGTTTTTCAGAAAAAAGATATACTACTGACACACAAACAATTGCAAATCGTTTTGCAAGTGGTACATAGACATGACCTTTGAACTTGATGAACAGAATTTGTGGAGGAAAAGGAAATAAACTGAATTGTTTATACAACCAGTGGGAAATCACAACACTCAAGGCAAGAAAGTTGACTGGAACTTTTGGCTTCATAAGTTGGAACCATCGCACACACCAGTAGCATACAGGGCTGGGAGGGGCGAGTGGAAAGTTCCCCCAGAGGAGCTTGGACCAGGAAGAAAAAGTTACAAAATTTTTTTTTTTAATTTTTTAGGTTTTTTCTTTTTTTAAATTGAAAAAAATCTGCCTCAAAACCGGGAATTTGCCCACCTAACAAGTGACCCAGTTATGCTATGACACCCCCCCCCCCCCCATAGCAATTTCAAACCATTTGGGTTTGTTAAAGGTGCTTGTTCTGATATTGTGTATTGTGTTCTCTACTTGTATGAGAGCTGGCACTTGCACATTACACCCCATCAAGTACCGGGGGAAACAAAATGGCGGTTTTGATGGTAGACGCAATGATGATGTTGCAAAGCACCATTCAATACTGTGCTAAATGATGGTTAACAACTAAAACGGCCGTATTTTGTTATATCTTGGGAATGTGAAATGGATTTGAGGTCTCAAAATTTCAGGACGACAATGAGAAAATAAGGCCTTTCATCTGATATCAAAATCGATACTACTTCCGGGTAAATCAGGGGGTTCCACAGACGATTGGAACATGCATCTTTAAAGAGATATTTGTGGTTTTTGTTTTAAACGATATTTGTGGTTTTGAAGAGAACCATGTCCATACGGATCCTTTTTTAGAGCACCCTCTCAGAGGACTGATAGAACCCCTCATAGGGTGTTTAGAACCATATGAGGAGTCTTTTACAAAACCAAAGGTTGTGTAACTCAAAATATGGTTCAGAAGATTTCCAGAAAATGTGCCACAAGTTTTGTTTAAACCATCTTTAATATTATAAAAAGATGTTTTAGTATTTTTCTTTCATGCAAGATAGCTTATTCAAGTATGCTTCTCTATGAGGCCGATTAGGACAGAAAGCAAATCCAAAATTTATTTTTTATATTTTCTACTTTATTTTCCTATTAACTTCTCAAATGTTATTGGTAGGCATTCTAACCAATCAAGTGAAAATTTAGAGAAATTTATATATTCTTGTGCCCCTTTAAAGCTCAAAAAGCTCATTTTTTGGGGGGTTTAAAAAACATTTTGGAAAAGCTTTTAAAATAGAGGCCAGAACTACAATTTTCTCTACTTTCCCCTCTCTAAATTCATAGAATTCATGGGCCACCTTAACCACTACCCAGAGCTCTGACCACTACCTATCAGGTTGACCTTTAGGTTGACCTTTTTGGTTGACAAGTGACATAGCAAAACATCCATCCATTTGTCCATACATACCTCCAGCATGACCCTGAGTATAAGTGGGTTTTCTATAGACTGAGCATAGCTACGCGGCAACCACAAGAAGGCTCAGCCATCTCATAATCTGTGGGTCTCATCATATGGAGGTCATTTCAAGGATATATCATGTGCGAGACCCACCCGGAAATATTCTTGCAGTTCATCTTGCCAAATATTCACAATTTCAACTCCTTTATGAAATTCTTGATTTTGATGGAATGGTAAGATGCTATGGCTAATTACTGAAGAAGGCCAACCTTTTGTGGATGAATAGTTAAAGGGACAACCTAAACAGTAAATAACTTCCATAACCTTTCACTCCCTACTACCACACTATAAAGCTCAAGACTAGAAACCCCACTCCCAATATGATGAGACGGCTCTTTGAACAACTGGCGATGCCGCAGCAGAAAAAAGGTAGGGCCACGTGTGGGATATGATAAAGTCTGGCAAAACATCGGCTGTCGTTCCTGTGTTCTGACAACACCTTGAAGAAAAAAGAAAGGAAAAAAAAGTTATCAGTTAAAGGCGACTCAGAGATTTCCTGAGGAGGGCGGCCTCAATTCCAAAAAAATCGTTTGTTTTTTGCATGTACATTAACTGCTTGTCATTATACTAATCACCTGTGTGAAATGCTAAGCTTAATCGAATTCCTTCATATGAAAATTCACAACTTGGTTTAAAAATTCCGGATCCAGAATTTTGTTATTATACACAGTATCCTATGGGGCGGTAATACTACAAATAAATGTGTACTGCATCAAACGAATGGAATAATCAGATTCATCTCATAGATTGGGAATTGTGCATTTTAGGTTGCTATCTTAGTGGTAGTTGACTATTTTTCATTATTAAATACGCAAAAATAATAAGATTTAGAAATTCGAGATTCGAGCTTCTAATCCTCAGTTCATATAATTTTGGTGACGAGATGGTGCACATAATTAGTCATCAACCATGGCTACCACGGTATGGTGAATAGTTATATATTATTGCTTCCAAGCCAAGTGGATCGATCAAAGAACGCACGACAGATTCATACTTTAAGGGACTTATGGACAAACTAAGGGAGATCTGATGGTCTGAGTGACAGTGTCGGTGGGGGTGGAGGTATCAGAAGTCGCGAGGGTAATCCACAGCTGTCGCCCGATTAGGAATGTAAAAATGAGGTTGTCGTTATCAATGCCTTATCACTCATTTTCCTCACTGGGACGCCCTCCACTGCTAAGTTCCTAAATCGGGACTTTTTAAAAATCGAGGTTTTCAGTTCGCTCACTCGCAGTTATAGACGACTCACTGGGACGCCCTCACCGGTTAATTTTTCAATTTTTCATTAAGTGAGAATGAGGTGAGGTTTCTCAACATATCGTCTGGAAATTTTGCAATTTTTCATTAAGGAGGAAATGAGGTGGAAGGATTATTTTCCTCACTGGGACGCCCTCACAGATTAATTTCCTTAATCGGAATTTTAAAAAATAGGGTTTCATCCTCACTCCATTTTCCTCACTGGTAGTCGCCTAAATGCTTAATTTGCAATTTTAATCAAGTGAGGAAAGGAGGGGAGGTTTTCAAAAATCATCGTCTGAATTTTATCAATTTCATTAAGTGAGGGAGGGAATGAGGTGAGGATTTTTACTCACTGGGACGCCCTCAATGCTTAATTTCCTGAATCGGAATTTAAACATGAGGTTTTCATTCCTCAATCATTTTCCTCAATGGGAAGCCCTCATTGGTTAATTTTTCAATTTTTATTACGTGAGGAAATTGAGGTGAGGTTTTCAAAATATAGTCTGAAATTTTCAATTTTTCATTAAGTCGAGGAACTGAGGTGAGGAGTTTCCTCACTGGGACGCCCTCCTGCTTAATTGCCTAAAGCTGGAATTAAAAATTAGGTTTTCATTCATCACTCATTTTCCTCTCTGGGACGCCCTCACTGCTTAATTTTGCAATTTTTCATCAAGTGAGGAAATGAGTGAGGTTTTCAAATCATCGTCTGATTTTTTTCAATTTTCATTAAGTGAGGAAATGAGGTGAGGATTTTGCCTCACTGTGACGCCCTCACTGCTTAATTCCTAAATCGGGAAATTTAAACATGAGGGTTTTCCATTCCTCGCATTTTCTCATGGGACGCCTCATTGGTTCTTTTTTCAATTTTCATTAAGTGAGGAAATGAGGTGAGGTGTTCAAAATCATCGTCTGAAATTTTCAATTTTTCGTAAGTGAGGAAATGAGGTGAGGAGTTTTGTTTTCCTCCACTGGGACGCCCCCTCACTGCTTTAAAGTTTCAAATCGGAATTTTAAAATGAGGTTTCTTCATTTTCTTCACTCATTTTCCTCACTGGGCGCCTCATGGCTTAAATTTTCAATTTTCATTAAGTGAGGTAATTAGGTGAGGATTTCAAAAACGTCTGAAATTTTTCAATTTTCATTAAGTGAGGAAATGGAGGTGGGCTTTTTCCTCACTGGGACGCCACTCACTGCTTAATTCTAAATCGGAATTTAAAAAATGAGGTTTCTTCCTCACTCATTTTACTCACTGGGACGCCCTCATTGGTTATTTTTTCAATTTTCATTAAGTGAGGAATGAGGTGAGGATTTAACTCAGCGTCTGAAATTTTTCAATTTTTCATTTAAATGAGGAAATGAGGTGGGAATTCTTTTCCTCACTGGGACGCCCGCCACTGATTAATTTCCTAAAATCGGAATTTTAAATAGTTTTCATCCTCTCATTTTCTTCACTGGGGACGCCCTCATGGTTAATTGTTCAATTTTTCCTTAAGTGAGGAAATGAGGTGAGGATTTCAAAATCATGTCTGAATATTCATATTTTCATAAGGAGGAAATGAGGTGGTGAGGATTTTTTCTCACTGGGACGCCCTCAATGCTTAATTTCCTAATCGAAATGTAAACACTTAGTTTTCAATCCTCACTCATTTTCCTCACCTCACTGGGACGCCCTCATTGGTTATTTTTTTCATTTTTCCTAAGTGAGGAAATGAGGTGAGGTTTTCAAATCATCGTCTGAAATTTTTCATTTATCCTTAAGTGGAGGAAGTGGGATCGAGCCCCCCCCCCCCTACATTTATGGGTAGGTTGATAGTGTATTTTAAACACGACAATGCCCTGAAGTGGTAACAAGTCCTCATGCTTAATTCCTGAACTTTGAACTAGAATTGGTAAAAAATGAAAGGTTTGCATTCCAACACACGCACAAACTCATCAATCATTTTCCGCATGGGACGCAAATCATTGGTTAATTTTTTCATTTTTCATTAAGTGGGAGAAATGAGGTGAGGTTTTCAAAATCATCGTCTGAAATTTTCAATTTTTACATTAATTGATAGATTTGCGGAAAATGATGTGAGGCTTTTCCTCACGGGACGCCTCAATGCTTAATTCCTAAATCGGAATTTTAAAATGAGGTTGTTTTATTCTCACTCTATTTTCTAACTGGACGACCTCATGGTTAATTTTTCAATTTTTCATCAAGGAGGGGAACATAAGGTGAGGTTTTCAAAAACATCGTCTGAAATTTTTCAATTTTCTCGACGTGAGGAAATGGTGCTGGGACGGCCCTCAATGCTTAATTCATATAATCGGAATTTTAAAAATGAGGTTTTCATTCCTCACTCTTTCGCACTGGGACGGCCCCTCCCTTGGTTATTTTTTTAATTTTCAATAGGGAGGAACTGAGGTGAGGTTTTACAAATCATAGTCTGAAAAATTTTTCAATTTTTCATTTTAATGAGGAAGGAAAGAGGTGAGGATTTTTCCTCACTGGGACGCCCTCACTGCTTAATTCCCTAAATCGGAATGTCAAAATTGAGGTTTTCATTCCTCACTATTTTCCTCACTGGGACGCCCTCATTGGTTAATTTTTCAATTTTTCATAAGTGAGGAAATGAGGTGGGTTTCAAAATCATCGTCTGAAATATTTAAATTTGTCATTAAGTGAGGAGGAGGAAATGAGGATGGGGACGCCCTCACTCTAATTTCCTAAAATCGGAATTTAAAAAATGAGGTTGGTTTTCGTCTTGCACTCTTTTTTCTCACTGGGACGCCCTCACGTGAATTTTCAATTTTTCATCAATGAGGAAAAAGGTGTGAGGTTTTCAAAACATGCTGAAATTTTTCAATTTTCATTAAGTGATGAAATGAGGTGAGGATTTTTTCCGCATGGGACACCCTCCACTGCTTAATTTCCTAAAATCAGAAATTTTAAAAATGAGGTTTTCATTCCTTTTTCTCACTGGGACGCCCTCATTGGTTAATTTTTCAATTTTCCTAGTGAGGAAATGGAGGTGAGTTTTCAAAATATCGGCTGAACATTTTTCCAATTTTTCTTCAATGAGGAAGGATTAATTAGGTGAGGATTTTTTCCTCACTGGGCCGCGCCCACGCTTAATTCCTCAAATTCGGAATTTTAAAAACATGAGGGTGGTTCATTCCTCACTCATTTTCCTCACTGGGACGCCTCATTGTTCTTTGTTCAATTTTTCATTAAGTGAGGGGAAATGAGTGAGGTTTGCAACATCAGGTTCTGGATTTTTGCAATTTTTCAATTAAGGAGGACATGAGGTGAGGATAGGATTTTTTCCTCATCTGGAAATCGCCCTCACTGCTGAATTCCTTAAAAATCGGAATTTAAACATGAGGTTTTCATTTCTCACTCCTTTTCCTCACCTGGACACGCCCCATTGGTGTAATTTTTTTTCAATTTTCAATAAGTGGGAAATGCGGGGAGGTTTTCAAACCTGTATCGTCTAAATTTTTCAATTTTTCATAAGTGAGGAACTGAGTGAGGATTTGTTCCTCACTGGGAGCCCTCAATGCTTACTTTCCTAATAATCGGAAATTTTCAAAATGAGGTTTCATCCTCACTCATTTTCCTCACTGGGAAGCCCCCTCAATGCTTAATTTTTTCAATTCTTTCATCAAGTGAGGAATGAGGTGAGGTTTTCAAAAACATCGTCTGAAATTTTTCAATTTTTCATAAGTGAGGAAATGAGGTGAGGATTTTTCCTCATGGGACGCCCTCACTGCTTAATTTCCTAAAATCGGAATTTAAAAGAGGTGGGTTTAATTCTATCATTTTCCTCACTGGGACGCCCTCAGGTTATTTGTTTCAATTTTTTCAGTAAGTGAGGAAATGAGGGTGAGGGAATTTTTTCCTCACCGGGACGCCCTCACTGCTTAATTTCCTAAAATCGGAATTAAAAATGAGGGTTTCATTCCTCACTCATTTTACTCACTGGGACGCCCTCACTGCCGTTAATTTTTCAATTTTTCATCAAGTGAGGAAAGAAAATGAGGGAGGTTTTCAAAAACATCGTCTGAAATTTTCCAATTTTTCATTAAATGAGGCATGAGGTGAGGATTTTCCTCAATGGGACGCCCTCACTGCTTAATTTCTAAATCGGAAATGTAAAATGAGGTTTTCATCCTCACTCAGTTTCCTCACTGGGACGCCCTCACTGCGTAATTTTCAATTTCATCTCAAATGAGGAAAGTGAGTGTGAGGTTTTCAAAAACATCGTCTTTGAAATTTTTTCGAATTTTCATGACGTGAGGAAAGGAGGTGAGGATTTTCCTCACTGGATGCCCTCACTGCTTAATTTCCTAAAATCGGAATTTTAAAAATGAGGTTTTCATTCCTCACTCATTTTACTCACTGGGACGCCCTCATTGGTTAATTTTTCAATTTTTCATAAGTGAGGAAATGAGGTGAGGTTTTCAAAATCATCGTCTCTGAAATGTTTCAACTTTTTCATTAAGTGAGGAGATGAGGTGAGATTTCCGCACTTGGACGCCCTTACTGCTTAATTTCCTAAAATCGGAATTTGAAAAATGAGGTTTTCATCCTCACTATTTTCTCACTGGGACGCCCTCATGGTTATTTTTTTTTCAATTTTTCATTAAGTGATGAAGGAAATGGAGGTGAGGTTTTCAATATTATCGTCTGAAATTTTTCCATGTTTTTTTCTTAGAATGAGAGAAAAAATGAGGTGAGGATTTTCCCACTGGGACGCCCTCACTGCTTAATTACCTAAATCGGAATTTTAAAAATGAGGGGGGGTTTCAATTCCTCAAATCTTTTCCTCACTGGGACGCCCGCATTGGTTATTTTTCAATGTTCAGAAGGGAGAAATGAGGTGAGGTGTTCAAAATGGTCATCGTCTGAAATTTTCAATTTTTCATTAAGTGAGAAATGAGGTGAGATTTTTCCTTCATGGGACGCCCTCACTCTAATTTCCTAAAATCGGAATTTTAAAAAATGAGGGTTTTCATTCCTCGCTCATTTTCCTCACTGGGAGGCCCCCTAACTGGTTAATTTCATAAATCGGATTTGTAAAAATGATGTTGATCATGCCTCACTCATTTTCCTCACCTCACTGGGACGCCCTCAATGGTTAATTTTCATTAGTGAGGAGGAAATGGTGAAGTTTCCAAAATCATCGTCTGAATTTTTCATTGTAATCAAGTGAGGAATTGAGGTGAGGTTTTTGAAAATCATAGCCCTGCGATTTTCAATTTTTATCAATGGGAAAAGGAGGTGAGGGTTTGAAAATCATCGTCTGAAATTTTTCATTTGTAATAAGTGAGGAAGGAAATGAGGTGAGGTTTTCAAAATCATCGTCTGCATTTTATTTAATTTTAATCAAGTGAGGAAATAGGTGAGGATTGAAACTCATCGTCTGATAATTTTCCAATTTTCATCAAGTGAGGAAATGAGGTGAGGAGGCGTGAAAAATAATAGTCTGAAATTTTTCAAGTTTCATCAATGAGGAAATCAGGTGAGATTGAAAAATCGTCTCGGAAATTTTCAATTTTCATCAAGTGGAGGAAATGAGGTGAGGATTTGAAAATCATCGTCTGGAATTTTTTCATTTTTCATCAAGTGAGGACATGAGGTGAGGAGTGATAAAATATGTCTGAAATTTTAAATTTTCAGTCAGTGAGGAATTGAGGTGAGGATTTAAAAGTCATCGTCTGAAATTTTTCAATGTTCATCACGGAGGAAATAGGGTTGAGGATTTGAAAACTAATAGCCTGAAAATTTTTCAATTTGTCATCAAGTGAGGAAAATGCGGTGAGGATGGAAAATCTCCTGAAAATTTTCAATTTTTCATCAAGTGAGGAAATGAGGTGAGTTTGAAAAATCATTGTCTGAAAGTTTTCAATTTCTCAAGTGAGGAAACGGTGAGGATTTTATAATCATCGTCTGAAATTTTCAATTTTTCCTCAACGGGAAGAACCTGAGGTGAGGATTGAAAATCCATCGGTCTGAATTTTTTCCAATTTTCATCAAGTGAGGAATGAGGTGAGGCATTGAAAATCATCGTCTGAAATTTTCAATTTTTCATAGGGAGGAAATGAGCGTGAGGATTCCAAAATCATCGTTCTGAAAATTTCAATTTTTCATAAGTGAGGAAATGAGGTGAGGATTTCAAACTCTTCGTCTGAAATTTTTTAATTTTTCATCAAGATGAGGAAGGAAATGAGGTGAGGATTGAAAAATCATCGTCTGAAAGTTATCATTTTTCATCAAGGAGGAAATGAGGTGAGGATTCAAAATCGTCTGAAATTTTCCAATTTTCATCAAGTGAGGAAATGACGGTGAGGATTGGAAAGTCATCGTCTGAACTTTTTCAATTTTTTTCTAATGTTTTTAATTGGTTTTTTTTTACACTTTTTATGTCTGCAAATTTCTTCAATTTTTCATCAAGTTGAGGAAATGAGGTGTTGAGGATTTCAAAATCATCGTCTGAAATTTTTCAATTTTCACAAGTGCGGAAATGAGTGAGGATTCCAAATCATCGTCTGAAATTTAAATGTTCAATCCACGTGAGGAGGAAATGCGGGCGGATGTTTTCAAAATCGTCTGGAATGTTTCAATTTTTCCTCAGGGAGGAATGAGGTAGGGATTTCAAAAATCACGTCTGAACTTTTTCCATTTTGCATCAAGTGATGAAATGAGTGGTGAGGATTGAAAAATTATCTTCTGAGAAATTTTCATTTATGAAGGTGTATGATTTTGTGATGAAAATGCTGTGTGTTGAGTGTTTTAAAAATTATTGTCGGAATTTTGAACCTTTCAGTTTATGCTGTGTATGCCGTTTTCTAAAAGTTCAGTGTCAGAAATATTTAAAAATTCATTTCTGTAGGGATTATTTTCTGCGAAGTTATTCAACATAAAACTGCTTTGATGACGTTTTTAGAAAAGGTAATTTGAGACATGTGATAACATCATCTACTGTATTTTTATTGATGAAATACTTTAAAGGATGTCATTAGGTTGTGTCTGAAGAGGTTTTATTCCGTATTCGTTGAATCCGATGAACCTGTTTTGACAATTTTACCTCAAAGTGAGGAATGAGAATGATATCCAAAAAATGAACGCCAATTTTTTTTCTCCCTAAATAGGTGCATATCTATTATCCATAGTCGAAATTTCATGAAAAAGAGAGAACACGTATTGCATGCTCTCAGTTAATAGCCATGAAATGTGGTTGGGTGCCAATCCCGAGGGACTGGGCGGAAAATCACATATGAAAATGGATTGGGTGTGAGGCTGCCCATTCCATTACCCAGGGGGCAATTTGGTTGACAAGATTAAAAAAACAAAGGGGTATTTGGGGAAGAGACATCAAAAGGCCAAAAGTAGGGGGTTTTTGTTGACCCAAATTGAAACATTTCTTTAAAATGGGTTTTTTAGAAAAATTTGCAAAATTTCACAATCAAATAGGAGTCTCTTGGTGAAAATTTCCACAAATAGGGGTCTTTGGGTGACAGTGGTAAAATTTTCAAGTAATGTGGGGTCTTTGGGTGACATTTTCAAAAGTTATGAGGTCATTGGGTGACAGCGATGCTGAAAATGGTTGTCTTTACAGCCTTACATATGCGTCACCTCCAAGATAGGAGTGCCCGGGGGGGGGCAATATTTATAATAATAATAACCCACATTTATTAAGCGCATTGTGGAACAAAGTTCCCTCTATGCGCTTTACAATTTTAAAAAGATACAAAGCAAACCATATACAATCTTAAGAAAAAGAAAAGACCGCCTGTGTTATACAAAGTACATATACAAAACCTATTATTTAAAAAACAGCATATATATGGTACAATGCTGATCATATTTCCATACAACAAATTAAAAGTAGTCATGACACTTAATAAGGATACATCAAAATGACTGGTTAAAAACCTACAATGTAAACAAATATGTTTTCACTAATGATTTAAAACATCCACGGAATTCGCAGATTTAATGTGCATGGGCAGTTCATTCCATAGTGCTGGTGCTGCGGCAGCAAAAGAGCGTTTACCATATGTTGTGGAAGTCTGAATAGGGGAAAGTAAGTATTTGGCCCCGGAACGAAGAGAATGTGTAGGTTTGTATATACCTCAATTAAATCAGATATGTAATTTGGAGCGAGTCCATAGCGAGACTTGTAGGTTAATAGTAAGATCTTGAACATAATGCGCTTCTTTACAGGCAGCCAGTAGAGTTGATCAAGAACAGGTGATATATGATCATGTTTTCTCACACGTGCAACAATCCTGGCAGCTGTATTTTGCACTTGCTGAAGTTTAGCAATTTCATAGTCTGGGAGTCCATATAGAAGACTATTACAATAGTCCAATCTTGAACTAATGAAGGCATGTACCAACCTTTCAGCAGATGACTGATCAAGATATTTTCGAACTTGACCTATCTTACGAAGGGCAAAGTTTGCAGCTCTGCAGACATTGTTGACATGAGTTGAAATACACAGCTGGTTATCCAGGATCACCCCAAGATTTCGTGCCATGTAACCACCTGAACTGATTCGGAAGCAATATGTAGATGATTTACAGGAATAATATCTTTCAAAAACTTGGAGGTGATGTGAAGGATTTCTAATACTGCTGTTGAGTTTCAACATATTGGTGGTCATCCATGTTTTAACGTCGTGGATGCAACGCTCAAGTTGATCAACGGCTGTAGAAGACTCGGAGCGATTGAAGACCATGTAAGCTGAGTGTCATCGGCGAAAACCATAAGGTCCACACCATGAGCTTTAATGATATCCTCCAACACAGCAATATACAGGACGAAACACAGCGGGCCAAGTACCGACCCCTGTGGAACACCATCAATCAGCTCCCAAAATTCTGAGTGCACACCATTTATGACAACGGACTGAGAGCGCATGTTGAGATAAGACTGAAACCAACAATATTGATAGAGCAGGCTTAGCCAAGATTGAGTTTGCATGGGGTGCAAATTATCTCAAATGTGGATGTGATCTGACCATGTGATCAGCCCTTCCTGGGGTCAGTGGGACGATAGTGATTGATATGTGGACAACGCTGACCAGGTGCCACTGAAAGTTTAAACATGAGTGGTCCACTTTCAGTTCAGCAGTAGCATACCAAAAGGTCACACTCTTCAATCGGTTCAATATATTGTCAATTCGTCATGGACCAATCATGTTTGAGGGATGGACACCGAAGATATCGACTGGCTAACATCGCAAGATAGAATGGTGACTCACTCTGGGGTAACAAAGCGGTTTCCGGTCAGTGGTGGAGATTTCTGCGTGCTTTTGTTGTTCAGGGGAGATGCTCTTTTCATGAATGAATAAACATCAGCCCCTGAACAATGAAAATGCCACTGAGCCATCTCAATGCCACCAGTGGTCCAATATAGGCTCACTTGCAGTGACCTAATTTTAAATTTCAGGAAGGAAAACCACCAAATTTTTAGCAAATGAACTTATTCAATAAAAATCAATATAATGCACCCATTCCCCTTGGTGTTTTTATTGATCAGTCCCTAAGTTAACGATAAACAAGTGGTGGAGTATGTATGAATGGGGGTTCATTTGTATCTTTATGTATAAAAATTTGATTATGCCTTTGAGCTGGCAGTAATTGCTTTCGTGATTATACCTGCCCTTGGGCATAATCAAGCATTTCTATAAAAACATATGCATCAAACCCTGATTATATTTGATACATTTAGTATTTTAAGGAGAACATGTTACGGATGCTATATGCAGTTTGCCCTACTTTGCCTTGCCTAATGTATAGGGTGAATGTTCTTTTTTCCACAAAACATCTGCTTTTAATGGCCTACAATTATTTCATTCTTTGTTTAGATGATTTCTCTCACTTTCTCTCTTCCCCAGATGTGTGATGTGTGTGTGTGCGTGCGTGTGTTATGTACATGTGGGCACATTTTTAAGATATGTGGGGACATTCTTTTGTTGTGTTTAAAAAAATAAGTTTGTTTTTTACCCTACTTGGAATAATATTTTATGTATTGCAAAGATTTCAATATCAAAGAAAGATGGAAATTATAATATTGGTCATTTGATGCAGATACAGGATAGATCTTGAGATACGGGCATATAAATAGTGCCACCACTTTTTCAACTCAACATGTAAAGCTCGTTGTGACATCCGAGCACAGGCTACTTCCAAAGGCCCTAAGTTCTGCTATTAAAATTCTTTATTTCCGATATTCCCGGTTACTGATCATTCATTTCATATGAACATTTGACCATCAATGTGATATCGCCATAATGCCACACCAATCGATGCTTATGTTTACCAGTACCTACCCACATTCCACAAAAGGTTGAAGTGTGATTTAATGTTGTGTGCTCTTCTTACCGAAAAGAATAATATAGTATTGCCCTTTATTATGTGAAGAAGCCTTTCACCCAAATTACATAAACAAAAAAACAGTTGTCTAAGAAAGTGGTTCTTTAACAAGTTAAAAAGTTGGATTTCTTTAAATTTAATGAATCAGGCAGATTGTTAGCAATTGATTCTTCAGTGAGTGGGCGCCCAGCCCAGAATCACAGATTATTAAAGAAATATAACCTTGTATAGTATGAATACCAAAAGAAGAACAAACATGCCAAGATCAGCTCTTACCACAATAGTAGTTACGTAAACAAATCAAAACACAAAAACACAAACAGACCATTTCCAGTGGCATAATTCCCACCTCCACCACACACCCGGGTTCATGCCAAACATGCAAAAATTAGCATAATTGTGGGCTACCAAACACCCCTCAAAAACCAGCTCTAGATATCCGATGTGACTTGCTTCTTTATTCCAATAGTATCTTGTGATTTCTTGGTCAAATGATATAAGGCCTAGGGATGTTCAAACCTATTGCATTACCATTTTCAAATGATCAATAAAACTCTTTTGTTGGCACCAAACGATGATATTCCTTAATTTCACCAAAAGATGGTATTTCCTTCCTGGACCAGATTTTAGATCAGCGTAAGGCGCTTGACTCTGAATCGTAGTATGATCAATCTCCGGGGTTCAATTTGCCCTGAGACTGAGTGTGCTGGTATTTCCTGGAAAAGGAATTTCCAATGCTTGTTTCTTCACCCAAGGGTTATTGGGTAGCTGGGTACTTGTAGGTTGTGAACTTGTGATGGTTATATTGTAGGTTGATTTAGGGTTCTGTGACTGTTGTATAGAGAGATGCGTCCCGGATGTTTCCAGGAGTGATAAGGGCTCTGTGACCAGCGACAAATCTGTCAAAGTGTGCTGAGTCATTGTGGGCTGTCATGAAGTTGGTGTTATTGGACTATATTTTAAATCACGCATTTAAAAAAATTTCGAGGATTTGCAACTAAGGAATTGAAAAAGCTGAAAAGTAATAACAGTTTATTATGATTAGATGTAAAATCTTCTAAATCCATTGAAAACACTACATTTTGGTACACCAAAGAAACATGACACAGACAATGGTGGTCTTTCATTTTTTGGCATGGAACTTTGGACTTGTCCTAATTCCCTTTTGACAATAAAGCAAACTGTTCACTCACTAAAGGGGCAGTTTTGTGATCCACAGCCTCATCCCAGATTTAACTCAGGAAATTGAATTTTTTGATATAAGCCTGAATTGTTGGACCAAGTTTAGTATGTGTGCCTAATCTAAGTAGAACTTTATCTAATCTGAAGAAATGGTAATTTTGTATTTTTGTTCAAAAATCACGGAGCACATCTTACAAACAATTGGGCCTATGAGGATGAGATAACACCATATAACTAATTCCTCATAACATCAACAATGGCAGAATCAATTGAAATGTTGTAATAGACTTTTCTTGACGCGATATCTAGTGATAGTTCACGAACAAAATATAAATGTGCTAGGATCAGAAACATGCACATTTAAAAATAAATATATATGAGCGTACAATACGTTGGACAAAGCGGCTTGTAACACAATTGGGCATTCTAAATGCTATGAAACATCAGAAAATCAAAGTGGAGTGAATGGTGTAAAAACATGCACACCATTTAGTATACCTAGTCTGTTTGACCAGTTACTGCGTCTCAATGGTTTTAAGATGTACTGTCAAATTTAGTTTGCCCTTCACCTCCCGGGTCCAGACGTTGGGTCCCAAAAATGAAATCCAAAATGTGTGTCCCAATAATCATAGAAAGTGTATTGAATGGAATGCGAGTGAGGGGAAAACAGGCTTTGTCTGGGAGGTCAAGGAAACTTTTGGTATTGATATAGCAAGCTCTTCATCAAGTCACGATGTGCATTACAACCTAGACCAATTCATGTCAAAAAAGCTTATTATCAAATCCCAAAATTACAAAATCGTTTTTTTTGTGTGTGTGTGTGTCATGGTGTGTTTGGGTAAAAAAAAAAAACCAATAATCGTCTCAAACAGCTCATGCTAAATTTACTCGACAATAGAGCTAGTGTGTATTTTAGCACTGACATCTTCGTTTAGTCCATTGGACTCGATCTATTCCAAATTACTTTTTTTTTCAGTTTGACAATAAAATCACAGCCAAGGTACTACAAGCTAACTTTGGTATTTTTCTTGTTCTTTATTCTCACAATTTCTTATACAGCTGTTAAAAATGGTACAATCCAGAAAGTGCCATTTTTCATCAGATATTCTAAAGGAACTTTTGAATAAAGCACATACTAGCTTAAGAAGATCGACCTCGCCACAGCTGTTCAAAGTTTAATCTATTATGAGAAACAGAATAAACAAACACTTCTTCAACGGCGACACAATTTTGACAATGATTTGGATTATTGTACCACTGACTTCATCCTGTGTAAATATTACCAAAATTCTGTAGGCAAATATGATTTTCCCTTTAAAATCTAGTTGTCAAAACTGTGTCTCCGTCGATATTTTTTGTCTATCAAGTTTTGTCATTAAAAATGAGACTCAAAAAAGCCGGGAAAGGCCATAAAAATTACACAATGCTGAGAAGGGGATCTACAACCAACATTGATCCATTGCAAACATGTTTAAATAAGTTGTACTTGCCCAAAAGTGGCACAAAGTGAATTGAAACTCGCTACAGTAATTGAGTCTATCTCAAGATTGCCCAAAAGCACATGTGATGAAATAAAGAGAATTAGAAAGCATGGTTCTTACTCTTTAAACTGATTATAGGTCTGAAAGTAATCACTGTGAGCGAGTAAAAGCTCAATTCCTTGGCATCGGTCAGGCGCGGATCTAGGGAGGGGCGGACCGGGGGGCGCGCGACCTCCGGTTAATTCTGCAACACTGCAATTCAGCACAATTTTGGACAAGTTCAGCCTTTCAGACACCCGGGAATTCTGACGTTTTTCAAATCCTGGATCCGCCCCTGAGGTTGTGGCTCTCATTCACACAATGTATTGAGAAAAATATACCCCCTAGTTTTGGGGTATGATATGTATACCCAGATTGGGTATGATATGTGATAACCAGATCACGCGAGGTCAGTTCTGTCCAATGTATGTACAAGTACAACCCCTTGAACTGTGTCCTTGGGTGGGATGGAGATATTGTAATCATAGTGTAACTTTAACTCCCCATTCAACTTTCAGATTAAAAGCAATTCTCTGATTGTACCATTTTTTTAGGGGTTAACAGGCTGATATGTAAGGAATAAAAAGCCAACATTCAAGCCCTTTTTCCCAAATTTAAAATTACTATAATTCTTTGTGAATTACCTTAGAACTGTCATTTTTAAATATTTTTGATATCATAAATGTGAAGCACCAATTTTTGCACCAACCAAAATTGTCCATATTTAAAAATGTGCTTGTTTTCACTTTACTAAACAATTTGCAATAAATTAATGCAAAAAACTCAACTTTGATAAAAAAATTGAGGGGTTGGTTTGTTACAACCTGAATAAAATGATTAAATAATGGGCAGTGGTTATTTAATAAACCAAAATTGTAATATTAAATCTGAGACAATTATGTTCCATTAGAAACCCGGGGGGTTTTATCCCTGGCTTGAAAAGAGGGGGGAATTATGCTATCAGTTATAGCGGCGTCGGCTGGCGTCGCGTCGACGGAGTTCCAACACAATTTGTGCAACGCGATAAATGAGACCCATAAGGGTTATGGTAGGAAATTGGTGGGTGGGACTGGGCTCGGACGGCCATGCCCTTCATCTGATTGATTATGGGCGTGGATATGCTAATTAGGGTACCTAATTTGCATAATTAATGCGTAATTTGGGGTAATTTTCCACAAACAATATTGTGGAACGCGCGATAACATGAGACCATAAGGGTTATGGTGATGTAACTTGGTGGGTGGGACTCGGAACTGGCCCATGCCTTCATCTGATGATTATGGGCGTGGCATAATTAATTAGGTGGTACCTCTTGCATATTAATGAGGTTGAATTTGGGGTATTTTTACCAAAAAGTTGTGAACATAAACTATCTGAAGAGAAATAAGTCCGATTTTGGTGGAAACTTGGTGGAGGGTGGGGAATCATGTACTCTCCCGTTGATTAGGTTTGTGGCACATTATATGCTAAAACTCCTTACATAGCTAATTTGCATATTTATGGGCTTTAAATTTGGGGTTTTTCACCAAATAAAAATACTGTGAACAAACGATCTGAAGATCCATACGTCTGATTTGATGAAACTTGATGGAGGGGTGGGGAATCATGGACTCTTCGCGCTGATTAGGTTTAGGTGGGTTGTCGGGTTGGTTAAGGGGGGTTGTCTGGGTTTAAAGGGGGGTTGTCCCCGCTTTAAAGGGGGGTTGTTGGGTTTTTTTAAGGGGATTGTTGGGTTTAAGGGGGTGGTCTGGGGTTTTTAAAGCGGGGTTGTCCGGTTTTTAAGGGGGTTGTCTGGACTTAAGGGGGATTGTTGGGGTTCAGGTGGGTTGTCCGGGTTTAAAGGGGTTGTCCGGGTTTAAGGGGGGGGGTTGTCTGGGCAAGGGGGCTTGTTTGGTTTAGGTGGGGTTGCACGAGTTTCTAAGGGGGGTTGTCCAGGTTTAGAAGGGGGGTTGGTCCAGGTATAAGGGGGGTTGTCCAGCTTTAAGGGGGTGTGTTGGGTTTAAGGGCGGATGTTGGGTTTAAGGTGGGTTGTTGGGGTAAGTGGGGGTTGTCCGGGTTTAAGGGGGGTTTGTTGGGACTCGTAAGGGGATTGTTGGGGTTTTAAGGTGGGGGTTGTCCGGGTTTGTTTAAAGGGGTTGTCGGGTTTAAGGGGGGGTTAGATCTGGGCTCGTAAGGGGGCTGTTGTGGTTGAAGGTGGGTTGCACGAGTTTAAGGGGGGTTGTCAGGTTTAAGGGGGAGTTGTCCAGGTTTACGGGGGTTGTCCGGGTTAAGGGGGGTTGTCAGCTTTAGGGGGTTGTGGGTTTTAAGGGGGGTTGTGGGTGAAGTGGGGTGTTCTGGGTTTTTTAAAGGGGGGTGTCCGGGTTTAAGGGGGGTTGTCTGGCTAAGGGGGGGTGGTTGGGGTTTAGGTGGGTTGTCCGGGTTAAAGGGGTTGTCCGGGTTTAAGGGGGTTGTCGGGCTTTAAGGGGTTGTTGGACTTAAGGGGTGTTGTTGTGGTTTAGGTGGGTGCACGAGTTTAAGGGGGGTGTGCCCAGGTTTAAGGGGGGTTGGTGGGGCTTTAAGGGGATTTGGGGATTTAAGGGGGTATTTGCAGATGATTATTTAAAAATTTGTAAAACCGCTCCGCCAGGGGATTTAGCGAGTTGAGGAACCGTGACGTGTCTTTTTATTGTTTGTAATGAGTCCTTTCAAAATTGGAAAGTCCTTAAAAGAACTGACTTACTTTTATTTCACATTTACTAGGCAAAAAATTATTAGGCTTTTGTTTATCTGCGGGTGAAAGTTGAAAGTAATGAAAGTAATTCTGTTTACACGCGCCACTTTGCCACAAGTTGCGACGTGCGTACACCATGGAAGCATTTACTGCAGAGTGTTGCTTGATTGCTCCTCCGCAGTGTTCGATATCAAATTTGCAGTGTGAAGCGTCTTGCCTATTTAGTGATAAAGAAAGTATAAATTGCCTTAGACCAGGGATTCTCAATTATTGTAATCGAAAGGCCAGAGAATGGCAAACATATGAAAGTTTCCTAATTTAAGGGCAAAAAACACTGAATTTTATCGTTTCCTTGATATTTTAAAGCAAGTTGAGGGCCAAAAGTCAATGATTGGCGGGCCGCATTTGGCTCGTGGGCCGCCTATTGAGAACCTGCGACATAAAACATTAAAAAAAAAAAATCCCCCCCCCCCCGTTTTTCCGTTTGGAGCATCCAATGAATGAATGAATAGATGGATGGAGGGTGGATTGGATTGGACGGATGGAAGACGGAGGACGGACGGTAAAGGAGGATGGGACCCGAACGGTACGGACGAAATGACAAGAATTTAAGAATGTTCATGGGGAAATACAAGCATATAGCCGGGAGCGGAATCGGGGGTCAACAAACTATGACTGGAAACGGCATGGCAACAACGTGGCGTAATTCAAGCGCGCTGCACGCACAGTGTCATAAGATGTGCAGTGAAATAACTAAAGAAAGCAATTGCAGCGTTTGTTTTCCACGCAATTCGAAGAGAAGATTACATGGGGCATTCCCCTTTGTTGGTCACCGAGACTGTGAAAGTCAGCCCGCTCTGGGGCTATTAGGATCGGGCCATGGTCATGAAACAAAACCTTAAAACAGTGTGTCTGGTATTTGGTAGAAATATGACAACAATATTGTTCTGATTTGTATTTTAAAGGTAGGGCACTGTCCTGACGTTCGTTGGAGTAATCTTTTCAACAAAATGGAAATTTATTATACAAAATGAAATGTAAAAAAAGAAATCTTTATTATTTTTGGGTACGGCATGGGGGTCTGTGGGTCACTTAAGGATCCTGGATTTTTCACGTCAGTTTGTTCAATATTTTGGCAAAAATAAGAAATAATTTTATTATTTAATGGCAGATTATTCACCTCATTTTTCTCAAGCTTGTAGTAAATGAAAATACATTACAAGAAATATCTTTTTTAGTACAGTGTGAGGTTTGTTGCCTTTCAAGGGCCCCAGAAAATCTTAGGTGTGCTTTTTGGCTATTTATAGTCATATTTTTTTCAACAAAATGGTGGATTTTTCATTTTACTCAGTTCAATAATTTTTAGTATAAAATGAAAATACAATATAAGAATTTTTTAATCTTTATTTGTAATTCTTAATTTATTATTTTTTTTACAGTAAAAAAGTGGGGAACCCAGGCGCCCTCAGCCATGGCATTATCCTCAAATAGGCCCAACCTATGGAATAAAGCATATGGCAGCCATCCTTGCTAAATTGTAAATAAGCATACAAGAATAGCTGCCCTCTTGCTTTATTCTGTAGGGTGGACCTATTTAAGGATAATGCCTGAGCCATTTTAACCCATTCACAATAAACTAGGATTGAAAGGTTTAAAGCAATAATAGCACATTTTTTTAAGAGTGCCCCAGTTTTCAAAATGTTAAAGCTTTTGGCACAATTGCATTGGTATTTGTATAATAAAATTATACCTATGAATGGTAAAAACTCTGTTTTGCAAAAGAAGGAATTTTGTAATTAGAATAATTGATATCGGGATTCGCGATAATAATTCAATAGCTGCTGGAAATGCCCTTCCAATTTGAAATAACCAGGAGAGAGCGCCATTTATGTGCCTATGTTCGTCCATTCATGCAAGTCAAATTAGACGTCATTTTTGTGAGCTGGTGTTTTTTTTTTTTTTTTTTTTTTTTTTTTTTTTTTTGGGGGGGGGGGGGGGGGGGGGTAACTCTTTCAGGTGCGCATGCGCAGCTCCAATTTCTGAACTCTGAACTTGAGCATTACTGTTCACATGTATAGTTTAAAAGACAATTGCCAACAATCCTGTGCAAAAATTGTAAAAAATGAAAATTGGGGCTCTTCAAAAGTGTGCTTTTATTGCTCTAAGGTTATTGCTTAGCATTTAGTCATTAGACTTTTGACTTATATAATACTCACAGCTTCAGTATGTATTGGATGCACCGCAAACAGGAGACCAGCAAGATAGGCAGGTATACCATCCTTAAACACATACACTTTGCACACATAGGTATAAAGCAATGATGTTAATGCATGCAGACACACATTGATATGGTGGTAGCTGTAGGGTTCGAATCCTGTCCATAAGTAATTCAATCTGTATATACAAGAGAAAAATCAAGAATAACAAATTGCTTTTGTTATCAGTTGCTGTAATTCTAACCCATGCCTTCCTCTGTGCTCGAGTTTTTTGCTACAGGGTACCAATCACAATTTATCATTTATTGCTGCGGTGTTATCATTAAAGGGATATTCAGAGATTTTGTGGGACGGGCACTTTTTTTTACAAAGCCAGATTTTGCATGCACACATAGCCTATTCCTCCAAATTAGAAATACAGCAAATGAATAAGGCATTTTCATTATGAAACTAAAGCGATTTTTTATTAACCTTCATTGTAACACTGTTTACCAAGGACCCCCTACCCTTCAACTTTGACAGCATACCCTAAACCCGGTTAAAGGGATTAGCAGCGATAATGCGAGGGAATCGAAAATATGTGGAAATGCATGTTTTTAACTTATAAATCAAGGATAAGTGTGTACAATTCCATAATTCCGCTTTAATGTAGAAAAAAACACCAAATAGTGAAAAAAATGAAGTATTTGAGGAAATTTGTCATACCGTCTCCTGCAAATAGACATACAGCGATGGCGTCTCAAAATCTGCACTAAACAGCTGATTCTGGTTTACACCAGTAAGATCAATAATGTTTGTGTTTGTGGTCAAACTATATTGATCATGGTGCACAAAATCACGCTGAAAATCTGTGATATTCACCGGGAAAGGCTCTTTTGATCTCAAGTCGGAATTTAGATACGCACGTATAGAAATTACAGAATCAGATAAAAAGTACTGCCTTGTCTTTAATGCACAGATTTTAAGCCAACCACTTGCAAGTTATGTTCGCATATCCATGCCAGTAACAAAAATATGAATTTTGATGATTTTTTTTATGTTTCGGATTAGCAAATCGCTAAGGATGCTGTCTTCACCAATTGTTTTGCCAAAATGACTGGAAAGGATGAGAAAATGATTACCGGGAAGCTTATTATATGAAAGCAGTTCACAAAACCAACCCCTTGGTAAGACGAGTATGTTGGTATTTTAGCTCAAAAAGTCCGCTCTAGGTGTGCTCGGGAGTCCAGGTGCCCTTGGTTTTTCTACTAAACTAGAAAAATCCTCTATTCTACTCTCTTTTCTACTCTTTACGGAATAAACGTAAATACTATGATGCAGTTTATTCTGTTATAAGACAAGAATCTAGTGTCAAAACCAGGTTGCACCCTGAGCGCACCCCAAGCGCACCTAGAGCGTACCTAGAGCGGACTTTTTGTGCTAAAATACCACCATAGACGAGAGTTAAAGGGATAAGCAGCGATAATGCAAGAGAATAAAAAAAAATGTTGAAATACATTTTTATCTAAGATAAGTATGTACAATTCCCTGTAACTACTTTAATGTAGGACCAAAAACACCAATAGTGAAAAAATGAAGTACTTGAAGAAATTTGTCATACCGTCTCCTGCAAATAGACATACAGCGATTGCGTCTCAAAATCTACACTAAACTAAACAGCTGATTGTGGTTTACACCAATACATAATAAAGAAAGATCAATAATGTTTGTTTTTAAGTCAAACGTGGTCATAGTGCACAATATTACGCTTATACAGCTGGGCTATTCACATGGAAAGGCTTTTTTGATCTCAAGTCAGAATTTTGATATGCACGTATAGTATCCCTAAAACAAATTTCATCTTAAATGCTTAGTTCCCAATGTAGGGGGCACCAAAGGTCAACATCCATTGCATTCAATGGGGCTTGACCTTGTTTCCCACTACTTCAGTAAGTAAGCATTTAAGACACTCAAAACTATTCCTTATTTTTATCCTATGAGCTCCATCTATAATTTGCACCGTTTTTTATCCAAATCGAAGTAATTTTAAAATTTGACCCCTGTACAACTGAAAATGACCCTTTTTACTGATTTTTGCTGTTTTTAGCCTTTAACTCCAAAACTTTCAGCTGCAGATAGTACAAACTATACCTTTTTGGAATCCTTATGATTAAACTATTAACTTGGTATACTTTTCAACATGATTGGATCAATTTCAAAATTTGACCCCTGTTATTGACCTTTGACTGCCGAAAAATCAATTTCCCCACCCCCTACGATAACTCACTTTTGGTAAATGTTGACACCCATAGCTACCAAAATCAGTTGAAATCAGCTTCTTTAAAAAAATTCCACAGATTTGCTAAAAATATGTTTAGGTTTGGGTTACTAGTATAGAAATTACAGGATCAGATAAAAGAGTACTGCCTTGTCTTTAATACACAAGCCAACCACTTGCAGGTTATGATTAGCACATCCGTGCCAGTAACAAAAATATCAATATATAAATTTTGATTATTTTTTTCAATGTTTCAGATCAGCAAATCGTTGCTTATCCCTTGTCTGAATCTGGACATTAGTGACCTATGGGACACTGAAATATACAAAAGTATACTCATGAAATTAAAATGGAACATCAGAATCAACTGAAATTTTGAGCAGTGGTCCATTTTGGTAGTCCTTCATAGAATGAGGGACAAAACAGGAGCAGTTACGATCACCACTGAATGGCCCTTTAAGTGCATTTTGTGATTTCTGCACCTTCTGTTTTATTCATGGTTCAATAGATATCCTTGAGAAAAGTTTATTCACAAAATTTTAGTTGAATTCAATCGCGGTTTTTTGGGTGCTATGAGCAATGCTTGTTTTCCCCCCCACGTCCCCAAGGGCCACTGTGGTGTAATTTCTGTTCGTTTAATAGAAAAAAAATACAAAATTGCAAGTTTCTTACAGGTACGACCAAATTTTGCACGTAAGACTCGATACACATGGCTTACTAAGGCAAGTGGTTCAGATGATATTAAAATTTCAAATTTTTTTAGGTAATCGGGGGAACGCGGTTTGGATCACCAAATTCCCCTTTAAAAGTGACATATTCAGGTTTCAAGAAAAAAAATAAAGTTTTTTTTTATATGGAAGTTAATTTATGTTATGGACAATATAAAAATGTTTACACCCTTCAGTCTAACACCTTTACCCACTTCAAGAGTAACAGCTTAATTGTCTAGAGGCGACTCCTATTAATTTTTGCCCTATTTAGCTGAATAAGTGGAACTCAGGCGACCCTACTTACAACTAACGCTCCTGGCACCCATCCTCATGGAGCTCATTATGATATTGATTTCAAAAAATTCCAACTGTTTTTGGTTATGATGAGATACAAGGTATCATTTCTTTTTGTAAATTTTGAGCAAGGGGCCTATTAATATTTATGGTAAGGAGGAATGGGGGATTTTAGGGGAACACATTTTTTTTCTCCAGAAAATCCATGGATTACACTATTTTGGTTTTGTAGGAATAAGGAGAACATGAATTATTTTGTTAAAAAGGATGATCAACTGGGGAACATTAATTTTTGTATACAACATTAAGAGGGGAATTAAAGGCTGACTCAGAGATTCCTGATGAGGGCGTGCACACACAATTTTCAAAAAACCAGTTTTTGCATATTTTTTGTTTTTTTGTTACATAATGTTGGCCATACACTAATTCATTGTGTGAAATAACTAAGCTCACATTAAAGTCCCTTCATAAAGGAAAATTCAACAACTTGTTATTAAAATTCTGGATCCAGAATTTTTGTTAGAATGTATCCTATGGCACTGTATACGGGTGCATAATGAAAAACAGAAGATCTGATTTCATCTCTAACTTTGGAATTTAGCATTTTAAGTGACATCTTTAGTTATAGAGATGATAATTTTAAAAATGCACTTACACAAAAATATATAGTTCAAAATCTTGAGTCAGTCAGTCTTATATACAAATCAACAAAAAAACCGATTCTCTTATAATTAACTTAAAAAATAAATAAAATTGAGTCTCAAAGTTAAAGTGATTGCAACTAATTTTCTCAATATCTTATAAGAGTTTATTATCAAGAAGATGGAATTAACTACTGCAAACAACGCCAGTTTCGACCAAGCATTAAAAAGAATTCAAGCCCATGCATAACATGATTCATTTATACTTATTTAACAGAGCTCATATTAGGGGTGTGCTCTTCATTCAAATTATGGATTACACATGCATTAGTCAACACCAAAAGAAAAATTTACAATTGTTTAATTTTTAATTTCTAACATAGAAATGAGATGAAGGGACATTTGTACTTATAGACAGTTGTTGTAAATATTAATAAAGGGTAGTAAGAAATAGCCAATTATGTCATTTCAGGCAACGGGCATATGTAACAATCCCACACTGCACTATATATATAATGATAAATGACACGATAAATACACACCACATATTATATCTATTTACTTGTATCACTTGACTTTTTAAATTTTCAGAATACAAGGAAAACATTGGAACTAGAGCAATTTTGAGATGTTGCTAGGATTTTGCTCTATGCACTGATAATAGAGCTATTTTTAGGTGCTTGCTAGTGCTCAATGCACTGGTACTAGAGCAATTTTGAGATGTTCGCTAGGTTTTTATTGTGCTTTATGGACTGGTACAAAAGCAATTTAGAGATGTTTGCTGGGTTTTAATTGTGCTTTACTCACTGATAATAGAGCAATTTGGAGATGTTTGCTGGGTTTTTATTGTGCTTTTTGCATTGGTACTGGAGCAATTTTGAGATGTTTGCTATATTCTTACTGTTCTTTTTGCACTGGTACTAAAGCAATTGCGATGTTTGCTATATTCTTAAGATCCGTTCATACTTCCAGCAATGTTCCGTCACTTCCGCTGCACTCCTAATCGAATTACTGCTGGTCAACACAGGTAAACTTGCGAAGGATTGCAGTAAACTTGCGAAGGATTGCAGAAAAATTGGCATACTGCAACACTGACTGCACCCCACTGCATCTTGCTGCATCGCCAGTTAAAATAATTTTAACTTTGTTGCAGTACTGCATTGCGTTGCAATACTGCAAGTGATTGCAGTAACGATTTTGGTAGGCTGCATTGCAACACTGCACTGCAATGCAGTGAAGTATGAACGGACCTTTACTGTACTTTATGCACTGGTACTAGTGCAATTTGGAGATGTTCGCTGGGTTATTGCATTGCTCTATGCAGAGCAATTTTGAGATGTTTGCTATATTCTTACTGTACTTTATGCACTGACACTAGCGCAAATTCTTTGCAGTGCAGTGTGGGATTGTTACATATGTCTGTTGCCTGAAATGACATAATTGCTACTTTCTTATATACACTTATTAATATTTAAAACAAAATGTCTATAATTACAATGTCCTTCATCTCACTATGTTAGGAAATTAAAAATTAAAACAAATTGTAATTTTCTTTTGTGTTGACTAATGCAGTGTAATCCAACTTTTAGATGACCACTGGATTCTAACTGTGTTTATGAACTGGTACTAAAGCAATTTTGAAATGTTTGATATATTATACTCTGCATTATGCACTGGTATTAGTGCAATTTGGAGATGTTTGCTGGGTCTGGGTGTGCTTTATCCACTCTTACCTCCTAAAATACTGTTAGGGTATCTTACCAGCAAATAGAGCAATAAGTAATAATCGCATTGCATTATGGGATTGCTTCAAACCCACCTTTAGCATCCACTTCTGATCTTGCTGATTACTCTAGTAGCTCATGGTGGTTTTGTATGCATTATATGTCCAGAGCTAAACTCTTCAGGAATCCACTGATTGAAGGTCCAGGAACAATATTTGGTTGGTAACATAATTCCCACTGACGCCGAAAATGCTGAAATGGCCACGCCCCTTTTTGGGGGGTCACGCCCCTTTTGAGCCAAGTACTACTGGCTGTATCTACAGAAGCGTTGGACCTAGGAGGTTGAGAGACCACTCAAAATGTGCGGAATGGCCACATTATGGGGGGTCAGTAATATATTTGTATATGCAAAAGTCAACGGTTTTTAAGATAATTGTCAAAAACTGATTTCACCATATTGCGCACTATACAATTTTGAATGAATTCATAAGGTTTTCATGCCGAAACAGGAAGGGAGTTCACCATACACCTTGGATTTTGCTCTAACTCTCCTCAGGGATAATTTTCAGGGTAGCTAAGGGTAGGTCACAAAAAGAAAATTCATATTCCTTTCCGTTCTCAAATGGCAGCCCGTCAAAATTTTGTGACTTTGAGCAAAATTGGGTAATATTAGGTGAAAACCGTGCATTTGTAAGTGCTGTTATAACAGTGTATTTGCCCCACAACTCAATCAGTTATGGCGTTTGTATTGCACAGAGTTATTGACCATTTGGATTTCAACTGGGATA